>JAOEHI010000014.1:4055162-4081889 GCA_025447815.1 Percopsis transmontana
TTAGCTTCCGTTTCAAACATGTTGCAAAACAATACACTTTTTGTTTTGAAACATTTTTAGCAGTTAAAGGCCCCCCCCCCCCCCCCAATTTGTCGATTTAGTTCATTTTGTGTTAGCTGTAGGCCTAAATGGATGTGATGGATTAATTTAGGAATGTTGATTCTTCCAAGGAGGTTATATGTGGAGCTAGTTTTTCAGATATATATATTTTTTTCGAATTTACAAAACATTTGGCCCTGATCTAGCTCCATATGCCTACTTATTGCTTAAAATCTGAATTAAAAAAATATCTCTCTTGTGACTAAATAACCTGTAAGCCTATGTTAAGACTTACTGAAGCTTATGAACATTCCTGTGTTTTTTTTATATTTAGTTAAAGCTAATTAAAATACTTAACGTCAACACACTGACAGTAACACCATACTGTATCAGCAATTATGCACACTCTTAATTCATTAAGCGTTTACACTTGGTGAAACAGTTGAAAAGCAAATTACCATTGCCTACTTCATGGCTTTATTTTCCACTGCTGCAAGTAAAAGCTCTCTAAAACACACCAGACTACGCAAACCCTTGGATATGGAAATGCACAGCAGCATACAGCTTCCATCACAACATGTTACAGAGCTTTTCCAGCCTAACGGCACAGACGCTGGAAACTCTTGTCGGAAGTGGAAAGACCCTTATAAAATATAGCTGGAGACCTTTAACATTTCCATTACATCTACCTACAATTAAAAGGGCTCCATGCCTGAAGAAAGTAGCATTAATGATGCACAATGAGCAAGAACGTGTTTTCCTTGTTAATTGAAACCAGACTTTCTTTTCTTATTTTTTTTTCATGGAGATGCCCATTTTGTTTACATTTATTTCCCTGAGTTCATTGAATAATTGGAGCTTTGAAGCAGTCATGTGGTACAGTAAAGGGTTATTATGTGAACATGTGTTTATGATTCTTTTCCAGGCATTATTGTAAGGTCCTCCATATGGCTTGGTCTGCCAAACGTCATTGATGGCATCTCAGTGACCAACAGCAGTGCTGTGTGGCCAGAGGTCTTCTGCGTTGGCAGTGCAGTAGGTTTTATGCTCATTGATAACGCTCGTTCTGTATCAGCAGATGTATTTCACCAGATAATTTCTTAATTAAGTGACGTCTCCTATCTGATTTATTTAATTAAGGTCTGTCTAGTGCAACATAATGCAGCGAGAGCTGACGCTAATTTATGTTCTGGCAGATGTGGATCCAGCTGTTCTTCAGCGCTTCTTTCTGGTGGACCTTCTGCTATGCTGTGGACGTCTTCCTTGTGGTGAAAACCTCTGCGGGAATAAGGTGCCCGCAACCTTGTCCTGCTTTTATTGTAGCTTATTAACAGTGGCACCATTTTCTTACAGAGACCGACACTTTTCAGCACACACCTACTGAGCTAACAACATTTAATATACATTTGGTAATCCAGGCTACTAACAGTAAATTACTGTATCTTTCAAGCTCAGTCAGGTTACTTCCTGTTTAGTGTGCATTCCTTCTCTCTCTCTTCCCCTCTTGTCGTTCCCATTCTCACTCTCCACACAATCTATCTGAATATATCTGATACAGAATGAATGAGTCTGACTGGATGAATCCTTTCACTGCCCTACTTTCCATTGTACTGGCTTGTTTTCGATGGTACTGTAGGGTTTAGAAAATAGCTAGTGAAATCACTTTACTGTAACATCAGTCTAATATGCATTTTAAAGTAACTTCATAATGCAAACTCCTGCTCAACCATTATAATGCCATTTGAGTGGGAGCAGTAAAAAAAAAAAAGCCGTCTGTGGCCATGCTTCAGTCTCATGACTTGTTCTGCCCCCCTCAGCACCATCATCCTGTACCACATGATCACATGGGGTCTGGCTGTGTTACTTTGTGTTGAAGGCGTGGCCATGCTCTACTACCCATCCATCTCTGAGTAAGTGATCAGCACCCTGGATTTGCAAGTGTTACCATATTACAATTGGGTAATTTAGCAGCATCCAAAGCGACTTACAGCTAGTACAATTAGTACTAGTATTAAGTATCAAGTATTAAGTTAGCATTAGTTAGGCATCTCATCTCAAGGCCAACTGCGTGGCTGGAACCCATGACCATATGTAGTGTTCCACAGATTACAGTATACCTTTAACTTCCATTCAAATGAAAACTGCCATCTGCAATCTATTGTTGTTAGTGAGTTTACCCAATACATAACAACATAACCGCCCCACGTGGGTTTCTTTCTGATTGGTTGAATATGGTCAAATCTTCTGCTAGTGCCTCCGTTTGAAAATCACCGTGATGTGTTTGTTGTTCTGAATAGTTGAAGGTGGTCCAATCGCCTGCTAATGATTTGTTATTGCCACCGTCTGGCTGACAAACAGTTTTCAATGTCGTGTTCCCAAACTGACATCTGAAGCGTAGTGATGGAGCTTGCAATTTAAAGATGGCTTTAACCATCCAGTTGGATGATATCATTGTAAAGGTTGACACCTTGGATTAGTCACAATATTCACGTTCCAGTAGAAAGTAGTGTTGGTGGCATTGTGTGTAAAAATTTTATTTCATATTGATTATTTCAAAACCTCCTGTTTTGGCCAGGGTATTTCAATATGGTGCATACATACATAATGCCTGAGCAGAAGTGCTTCCTGTCAGTGCCTTCAGCAAAAGCTGCGCCACTATTCTAATACACATCCAAGGATCCACACATCCCAGCCCACGGCCAGGGAGGGGCCCCTTTTGGCCTGCTATGGCCAACAAATTATTTACATTTACATTTACAGCATTTAGCTTTTATCCAAAGCGACTTACAATTAGTACATTTGTCAAATTATACACTGCTACTTGCCCCAATACTCCATGTTTAACTGTATTCTACTTCTAATTAGGCATTCTTGGTCAGGGGACCAAATCGTTTTTTGGGGGTATTAAAGAGCCTTGCACAGCTAACATGGTAATGGTCACATAATCAAATTATTGATCTCTCTGTTCCTTCTCTTGTACAGTTGTGAGAATGGCCTGCAGCACGCGATACCTCACTACGTCACCACATACGCCCCTATGCTGCTGGTACTTGTAGCCAACCCGGTGTTCTTTATCCGCACAACATCGGCAGGTGAGTGTTTCCTTTACTGGCTGCCAAATGAAGTCACATTTTCATGTGGATAGAAATAATCACCACATCCTCCTTTCATATTTAGTGACGTCATTGCTCAAAGGACGCCAAGGAATCTACACAGAAAACGAGAGACGCCTGGCCACTGACATAAAAATACGCTTCTTTAAAATAATGCTGGTGTTCTTCATTTGGTATGTTTCTTAATCAAAGAAGTAATACAAATCTAAGAAGTCGATTTTCTAGGATGGGTTCCATTTAAATGTATAGAGCAATCCCATGTAATGAAATGTAAACTTTACACGTTGTACCAATGTGTGTCTGAAAGAAATTAATTTAAAGAATTACATGGCGTGGTGTTCAATTTGAAATGTAACCAGTCCAATTGAAATAAATTAATTACATTAATTTCTCCAAATTATTTTCTGGATAGATAAAAATGTTAATCTGCCCTAACAGTGTTTTAAGATGAAGTTTGCAACTGAAATTCTACTGGTGCTAAACCAAATTTGCAAACCAACTATCACTTTATACAAGTTGAATGTAATATACTGTACATTTATCATGGTTAAAATGTATCTTCTCTCAGCTGAAAAGCTGCTAAGACATTTCCTCCTGGACCAATGTTTCAGCTGGGTGCCCAACATCATCAACGAGAGCCTGCTGTTCTTCCTGGAGGTGCAGCCAGACATCATGGGCAGCAGCCTGAGAAATGCCAGGAACGCAGCCCTCATCACATGGTTCATCATGGTGGGTATCACCATACAGCATTTGCATGTAACAAATGATCGAAGCATGCGGCCCAAAGGGGAGGTGGTCGGCTGTATCAAGCTCTTTGGGAGTCACTGGACCAAACGTTTGAGATACTTAGCAGCGATACATTGTAGCCTAAGGCCTCACCTGCTCTAAATGTTTGCTTTTCCAGGGCATCCTAAATCCCATGCAGGGCTTCCTCAACACCCTGGCTTTTCATGGCTGGACAGGTTTTGACGTGGACTGTAGCCTGCAGCGCCGCAGGGAACTGCCCTGGGACTCCCTTTCTACCTCAGTGCCTAATACGGGGGGCTTCAACCCCATCGTGGGCACCACTCTGCTCTACCAGAGTCACATCCAGGAAGCCAAGAAGAGCGCGACAGGCAACGGGCAACAGCAGACCGACACCATCAGTGTGCTCTCAGAAGGTAATGGGGCTGCAGGAAAGATCTTTGAAAGTAGCAGCTCCCCAGTGTATCAGGGCTGGTGAAGTCCAACTCTCGACACACTGCCCGTCAACATCCTCTGCATGGTGTCTGCTGAAGCTGCGGCTGGACTGCCTTCACTTAATATGGAGATTAGTGCATAAAGTAAGGAATGTGAACCATCCAACCAAGGGGAAAAAAGCTAATCTAATAGGATATTGTTTCAATCATTTATTAGATGCATTCTTTGTATTTGGTTTGGATGAGTAAGAGTAGTTTTGACATTTTGCACCACAATGTTTAAAGTTTAAAAGTTACTCAACTGGCAGAGATAGACAATGTAACATAGCGTACTGTATTGAAATGTCAATATTTATCCTCTCATTCGAGTAGAATTGATTGAGGGCAAAATATTAAATGTATTTTGAGATGATTTTGTAATAGGCTTTTATACTGTAGTTATATTCTTCTACCTTCATGGCAATGTGAAAAACCAGTGAATGTTGTGTTTTAACATTCAGAGTCGATGACAAAATAAAGTTCAGTTTATAAGCCATTTGTTTCCAATTTATGAATTAATGAGCCATTTTTCTCAACAAATGCAAATGTTGACAATTGACAAAACTTCTGAATATTTTTATAGGAAAATAAAATACCAGTTACCCCTTAGAGACTAAAAAACATCTTATTGTGGTTGTAGGGATATGCAACAAATACCCAAAATACATTTGCGCCAAATGTATTGATTAAATTAAAACCTACCGTATGTTTTTAACAGAATGAGAGGCTATTTGTTAAGGTGATATATATATTTTTTATTGATGGAATCTACTGGCCTTTAGCCAACAATTTCCCCTATTTTGTTTTGCTAGGTTCAGAGTCTAGTACAATTGAAATCCACATTTCCAGTGAACTACAAGACTATGAGGACGTAGACGCCGATGGGGAATCCTTGGAGAACTCTGTGAGACACTAACTGTGGCTATCAACTGGGTCTTCCTCTAACCTGTAGTGCCATGTGGTTTTTCCAGTTACAGTACACTCCATTTTGGTATGCTATCGTTAGTGGCTAGTGAGTAGAAAACACTTTGCTCTCCCACCTGACCTGAAAATACCTGGATGGTTTATTTCCCTGTAGTCTACTTCAGTCTCATTTTGGGATGTTCAGTAACCAATATTTTCTTTTAAATATATAAGTTTACATATTACAAATATACAAATCTACTGCTGGTTTCAAAGGCTTGTTGGGTGCTTCATCATATCTTGCAGTTATTACCCTGTACACCAGTGTGGTGTTATATTATTTGGCCTGTCAACTTTAGGTTGAGTAAATAGTCCCATGGATATTAAAAATTAATATCTTCAAGCTTGGCCTTTCAGTCTGCCTTAATAACTTTAGTTACTTTCAATATAGCACACTATATGTACAACATTGTTAGGCAGGCATGGTACCAACCTACCTATGAGATTGAAAAGACTTTTTTTTAAAGATATAATTAAAGATAGCTCTCTTCATGTATTTTTTGTATTTGTATTCCATTTTATACAATTAAATGTTAAGATATTTATGAAGGTTTTGTTTGCAACAGTATTTCTTTAATATATTTTAGTTTAGAGTGATTTTAGCTTGGCTCAAACAGTTTCAGTACCTACCTATTAAGAATTGCTTATCAGATCAAGGTGGTGGCATTTAAACAATCATGCTTAAAACAATTAACTGAACACATTTTTACAAAGCAAAATGAACACAAATGTTTTCTCATATCAAAATAGTGATTTATTTGAGACATTGTTTTATGTCCACACTCTAGACAAGGGTGGAAGAGAGATAGTAGCTGTCACAGCACTTCCACACTGGGCTCCTTAGCATGCCAAAATGGCCACCAACCTTGGCCCATTTCTCAGTCTGACACAGACAATAATGGCTCTCAAAGAACAAACAAGTCAGACAACATTGAGCCATCCATCAACGTCCAATTATGACGTAAATAAAAAAAAAAAAAAACACACATCGTTTCACCCACCATCTGAAAAAGTGCACTTCACATTGCCCAAAGGGTTTGACTGAAAGCTGAAGGAGCAAGAGAACAAGGCATATCAAAGATGTGGCATGTAAGTTTGTGATGTTAAATTGTTAAATTAGACACCAGTATGGAGAAAGAGCATACGGCACAGTATTAAAGCTCAGCCAACAGTACACGCATTTCATATAAAACAGTCATACCTGACCAACATGATCAGCTGCAAGCATCAGAACCTCAATCCAACTAGACCCATCAAAGCCTCCTTAGCAACAGCAGGACTTTCTGGCAATGATGTGCTCTAGATTTTCAGTAGACTGGTCAGTTAAAAGGTGGCAAAATTAAACCATGTTACAGTTTAGCGATGCAATGACTGTTTTATCCTATATTTTGCCTTTTGCAGATAATGAGGCACTGATCTCTTATACAGTCTTTGTGGAACAGTGATTAATACAGGGGGAAACAGGGAACAAATAATTCTGTTATCTCCTCTCTGTCTCTAACTTGATATAGTGTACACAAATAGCCATGTTGAACATATTGTGACAAAATAAACTGGTCTGACACATCATGCACATCATTTTAAAAAGGTCTTATATTGGAATCTTAGCAAAGAACTGTGAGAGCTCAAAGTGTACTGTATATAAACACATATACACAGTATTTACACATCTGTGTATTTATCTAATTTACATATCTTTACATTCATTCAATTTACATCCAGTAAGGGAGAAAAATTCTTTCTATAAAAAGGACACACCACATTATGTAGACATGTCCCTCAAAAGATGTTTCTTCAACCTCTGTTTTCACACTTTATATACAAACCCTGATCCGTATCTTCACCCCCAGCTAGATAACAGCAGGAACAGAGGTCAGGAGGGTTCGCAGGTCTTTTTAAAGCATGGGGTTAGATTTTGACTGGTCCTGTGTACTCCATGTGGTTTCCAATCCAACCAGAGTCTGTATAAGTACACACCCACAAACCGCGGGGCTCATTTAATTTAGTTGGGTTTGTTTTCTCACAGGCTGCTGCAGAAATGTGGTTTCCGTCTTCCATTTTGCACAATGCAGCCTCTTTTGAACAATTGCGTGTCCACTGATGTCAGGAGAAGGAATGCATCTTTAAAGTCTCTAGCAGGATGCTATTTTCGAAGATCAAGAACACACACCTATAGGGTAAAGATAACAAGATAGGATTAATACTAAGGCTATTCTAAAATTGACAATACAAAACAGGTTACAAAGTTACAATTCGATTTTATCAAACACAAGCACTGACTAATTAAATAACAGTCATTAGTAATAAGACTTCATGATAGTGTTATAGTGCAGCAGAACTCCTCCCCCCAAAACTAAACTTTCGTAATGCTGGTTTCAACCACAAGGTGAATGTGAGAAACAGACTGAGGAGTGTCCCTTCAAAAAAAAAAAAAAAACATTTTTATCAATCGATAAATTGGCTTACCGAACCGTCTGATGCACTGGCACCAACTTTGTCCCCAGTGCTGTTCCAGCACACTTCAAAAATACCGCCAGTTCCCCTGTAGCTATGGACCAAGGCTCCAGTCTGAAACCGTAGCATAAGAATGACCACCTCAAGGTCTAACACAACGCACTGCGTCTGCTGTGTGCGGCCGCTTGAATCATAGGACACTTACCATGGTGTTCCAGATGTGGACGCACTTGTCAAAGGAACCGCTGGCCAGATGTTTGCCATCGGGGCTGAAGGCCACGCTGTAGACAGGCTCCTGATGTTTTGTCAACGTGTGAATACACACACCTCGCTCCACGTCCCAGAGACGCACTGTCGAGTCAAAGGAGGCACTGTGGGTGTGAAGAAAGTAAGAAATGTCATTTGTCTTTCTCCACGGGTACACTTTATCACTCAATGTACTAAAAAGAGACTTTGCTCGTGAGAAACTGGGAAGGTGAAAGTGGGATACTGTTGAAAGCAAGTGATAATGAATGACGGAGAGTGGCTTACGTTAACACATTTTATATAGATATTCATTGGCAAGCATAACATCTAAGGCTGCCCTTGGCAACAATTAAAAGCTTACAGAAATAGACGTACCTAGAACACAATACAAGGATTGGTGGATTTACTTAAGCATTACAGACAGTCTATAAGACACAAGGCGGTTTTATATATGTGTGGGTTGTGGGCCACTCATAGTTTATTGACTCACTTAACATGGTTCTCATGGAAAGTAAAAGTCTCTTCCAGAAGAATTCATTCTTGTACACATACAGGAAAATGTGCACAAATTGCACATGCACATTGCACACACATGCTTACCAGCCATTCTCCACAAACAAACCCAAAATGTTTTCTTAGTTTTGAACAAACTTTGTTGGTGGGTAGCACACTGCGTTGGGGCAATGTGTTAATGAGTCCCCACCTGGCGAGCATTATGTTGGAGCTGGGGTTGTTGGTATTGGGACCAGTTGGGCTCCACTTAATGGTGTAGATCTCTTTACTATGAGCCTGGAGGTCATGGACACACAAGTCCTGCTTCATACTCCAGATCTGGACACAGAGGATCAAGAAAGAACAAATATGAAAACACTTTCCTGCTGCTTGCCGTTGTTTTCATAACCCGTCTAAAAAGGTCCCCTTTTGTCAAATTATTTCCAGTTGTATGGTCAGTTGTGTTGTCTGGACCCAAAAGGACTGGAATAACATGTCATTTAGACAGAATTCCTCATTGTGTAAAACAAACTAGTCAGATTTTGCCCCCGGTGTGACATAATTTCTGGATTGTAACCAATAAGCTCTATTGCAATTCTCCCACTCCCAGTGAAATAGCCAATCAAATTAGGACAACTAACTGAAACAGAATGTTCAGCACGAAGCAAGAAAAGTCTCTCCAAAATGTTTTGGAAGGATATGGGGCCTTTAAATCTAGCCTTACCTTTAAGGTCATGTCGTCGGAGCAGGAGGCAAGTAGCATCCCCGAAGGATCCCACTTAATGGCATTCACCTCGTTCTGCAAAACACCATTGAAAGCTAAATCAGACCTATAGCACTAATGTTGGGTGAGGGAGCTGTTGCTGATTAGCCTGCGTAGTGATTACCGTGTGGCCCTGAAAGGTCTTGAGAGGTCGGTCGCTGCCCAGTCGACAAACATGGATGCACATGTCTGTGCTGCAGGAGGCGAATGTAGTATTGTTCTGCCAGTCGACATCCAGCGCTGGAGCTGTGGAAGATTTCAAGGTTGTTGTGATTATGAGCACAAGATACCCTACATCCCAAACTAAGAAGGGCATGTTTTTTTTAATTTTAAGGTGTCTGATCCGTTATTGCCTCACCTGAGTGAAAAGGAAACTGCTGCTTGGCCTCTCCTGTGTGTGCATCCCAAATGATTGTCGTCTACAAAAATGAAATTTATATATAAAAAATTTTTTTTTAAAACATCAGCGAAATACAGTATCCATCTACAAACATACAGAACACATTCTACATAAAAGCAAGATTAGAAGTAAAAAGCAAGCACATTTTTGGTGAAGAGAACATGAATCCACACTTATGAAATACCTTATCTACACCAGCACTGAGAATAGAGTTTCCCTTCTTGTTCCACTTCAGAGCAAATATGGGCCCTTTGTGCTGCCCCAAGGTGCTCGCCAGGTTTCCTAATAAATAACAGCAAGATCCATTTATTTGATAAAAGATCCATCAACAATGTATCAACTGTTAGCAGCAGCATAAAACGGCCATGACTCAGAGGTCACACCATTGTATTTAATTTACTGCCACAAGAAAGAAAGACATACCGTCCTTTGTCCATATTCTGGCAAAGCCATCATAAGACCCTGTTGCTAGCAGCGTGCCATCACTCTGTTGAATTGATATATAATGGAAGTCGTACTCAAGGATTCTCAATAGAACAATCTTTTCAGTTCAGGACAACAGTGGGAACACATAAACATGGATGGATGATTGGGAACCTACATTCCAGTCTAGTGAGGTCACGTCTTTGTTGCTGGGGACGTCCTGGCCTCCTTCTCGAATACAGTGGCGCAAAACCAGCTGGGTGGAGTTGGAGTTGCTGTTCTCATTTAGGTTCCAGATCCGGGCTGTGGAGTCCCCCGAGCTGAACACACAGCATCGTTGGAGCTTGACCTCAAGAGTTTGTGCTCATTAAGCCATGAGCATAAGCATGCTCACACACACACATGCATGTGGGAAGGAACAGTAGGCTACATATAGCTCAGTCCATCCATCATAAACCAATTTCCATCTTCTATATTCTGATGTAGCAGCTGTTGCTGTAAAATGTTTTATTGCACCTCCTAGGGAAACCCGTTTTGCAGCAACAAGTAAAGACAACACCATAATTCAACAATATTAGCCTATAATGTAACTACGTGTGAAAATAATAGATAAAACACACATTCACACACTCGTTTGTGTAAACAAGACTTTTTAAACATAGTGGTGATGGAAGAAGGTCCTTGGAATGACCATAAGCCACACAGACAAACTCACCCTGAGGCGAGCAGGTCGTTGACAGGGTTCCAGGCACAGATGAAGACTTCAGACTCGTGGCCACGAAGCACCGTGGCCTTGTTGGCCGGTATCTCTACGTCTACATCCATCTCCATGGGCTCGTTGTGGTTGTCTGGCAGGAGAACCACCATACATATTCAGTTATAGTGGAATTGTAATGCAGCGCAAATTCTCATCACCATCACAGGTCACTTTGAGTCTCCTTGTATTATGTCATGTATATAAAATCAGCTATTAGTATTGTATAGAAATTAATGACAATAACGTTGATCTAATCTAAGACCATCCAGTAAATGGATGCGTGCATGTATATACACAGAGACAGGGGAAACTGCTGCTCTTTTCGTTGATCTGATCAAAGGCATTCGATACAGTCCTTGTGCATCAATGTGCAAAAGTGGGAAATGTCCAATCTGAGTTTTTACCGATAATGGAAGGTGTGCCACAAGGCTTCAATATTTAGTTATAGGAATATATATAGTTTTGCATTTGGCTAGATGAAAAGCTTACATTTAAATATCACCTAGACCAGTGTTTCCCCGACTCAAAAGTGGGTCGCAGATGTGCGTAAGTGTTTTGAACAGTGCACTGGTTATACTCATCTTAGTAGTAGGCGTAGGTGTTTTGAACAGTGCATATAGACATTGTGGATTACTGTACACATTTTTTTTATTTTTATAAATTCTAATGGTGGGGAAATTAAATTTTTAGGTTGCGACTTAATGACCAAGGAAAAATGTGGGTCCTGAGGTTAGACCAGTTGAGAACCACTGATCTAGACAATCTTTTAACTAAACTACGGCAGAAGATCGATTTCCTGTAAAAGAATTGAGCCAGCTTCCCTCTGTTGTGCAGAAAAATCATTATTCCCTTCCGTTTTAGATTATTGTGATATGATTTATAAGCATGCAGCTTCTTCTATCCTCAAACCTCTGAATTCAGCACATCATTCTGCCCTCCGTTTTATTACTGGTAATGCTTATGGTACCCATCATTGCATGCTGTATGAGAAGGTTGGTTGGTCCTATCTATCTGAGAGACGCAATAGGCATTGCCATTTTTTTTCCAAAGCCCCTATTGGCAAATTACGTCTTACATCTCTTTTTTACATGATTAGCTCACACTTCATGTACCTAAAACTTAATTCTGAATTTGGAAAGATCGCTTTTAGATTTCAAGCTCCAGACACATGGAATAAGCTGCAGAGCACTTTGAAATTGGATAGTCTTATTAAGTTATCGACAATTTAGAAGCAAGAATTTAAACCTTTCCGAAACAGAATGCAATTGTTTTAAGTGATGTGGTTCTATGCCCTTATTTTGATTGGATAAATGGCTGGTGCTTTCGCACACACTGTATCACACTTAAAACCAAACTGTTGCCACCCACACCTTTCAGTTAAATGCCCAAGAGATCTGCTGATGCAAACATCCACTCCGCTTCATCTGATCTATGCCTCTCTGGTTTCACTCACTGAACTTCAGAGCTAGCTGAACTGAACTGTAGAGCTGTTGCTGCTACTGCTACTGCTACTACTACTAAAAGGCTGGAACATACTTGCCGCATTAGGTGGCGGGCACACCTGCGTGGCAGATGCACGCACATTGAGCAGTATGTACTCCACGCAACCTGAACTAGGTGTCATAGCAATATTCTCCTAAACAAACGGTGGCATTGTATACAACAAAAAAATAATCAGTGTGAACGGCACAATGTCGTTGAGGAAGACAGGAAGTTGTTAGGTAGTAGGTGAACTCCTGTCCTATATTATTGTTGTGAGAATGCTCTTGCAATTTACAAGTTCTCAATGTTCAGGAACAAATTAGTTTGGCGTTGCTTTCAAGGAAACAGCGCCAGAATAGAGGAAGGCCGTTATCCATTTGCTTAACGGAACAAGGAGACATAACAGTTTGTTCGCAGCTTGATTGACTGAGTAGATGTGATGCAACTTACGCATGTGTGTGCCGTTCTCGTCTCCGTTGACTGTGGCTTCCCCGTTCTTTGGCGCATTGGACAGGTTGCCAGAGGCGGAGGTGGCCATGGGGCAGGCAGCCTGCTGCTGGGCCAACTTGTCCCGGAAGGCCTGCTGTCGCGTCTGAACCACGTCTGGCATTACGGCGTCAATGAGGGACAGTGACTCAATTGGTCGGCCGTCGAACACTGTGCCGTCCTGTTGGGGGCAGTAGCAGTCTTTACTGATCCAGAATTTGTTACACCAGAAACATGATTTTGAAATTAAATGATCACTTCTACAAATGACATCCAGGAGAACATCCAGAGAGTATCAGCACTGACCTCGTTGATGCTGATCTCTGCCTCCACATACTGAAGCCCTTTCTGCAGAATCGAGATGAGGGCAGCAGGGGGCACTAGCGTTCCATTGATATTGGACTGACTGATGTGGCTCTCAATGCCGAACGTGAATGCTGAGTGAGAGAAACCTGAAAGAAAAAAAAAAAATCTATTTAAATGTATTAACTGAGTTCCAAAATAAAAATTCTGCAAGGAGCCTTATCTCATTCAAAGCATGCCAACGCTGATTACTATAAGCAGAGACTAAATATACTAAAAATAATTATTGACACTCATTTAATGGCATTTAATGTCTCAGAGTTAACCTGCTTACAAAATGGTATGGTGTAATGAAATGTTTGAACTACCTCAATAACTCATCCACACCCAGCAAAATAGGTTCACGTTGACAACTATACACAAGGATGGAAAGCAATATTCTTTAGTCTACTAGTCATTCACAACAGACTGGCACATTTTTTGGTTTGTCCTCCCACCCCCACGCTTACTGTACACCAAAGGCTGCCATATTACATGTGGCTTTTCAGGTACCTGTCAAACATACCTGATTCCTGGAGATATCTGTAGACCAAGAAGTTCACTTCGTCACTGGTTATACTCATCTTAGCCCACCTCAATGGGGGAGGTATGAAGGAAGGCTTGGCTCACCCTAAGGAAGAAAGAGGAGTTGATTTTAAAGCTCAATTACGCAGAATATTTTGCATGTTCAAATCCCCTTATTTTCCACCTGCTACAACCTTGTGCCACAGACAGCTGCTTTGTCGTTACGTCAAGATTTCTACTCTCTCGTTATCAATTCGGCCTACATTTTATGAATGTGAAATTTTGCTGTGCCTGTCTAGCACAACCAGGTTGCAGACAACCTCACCGTTTTCCCTGCTCCTAGAAATTCTTTGAAACACAGAGGTTATCCGAGCGAAGAGGCAGGCTGATACCGTTTTTGGAGCGCATAATGGTTTGTTTTGAAATCTCCCCCCTGCTGGCTAAAAACAGCCTAATGGAGAGACTTAAGATCAAATATTCATTCACGGGTTTGTTTTTTACATAACATAGTATGGAATTCATGCACTTGGATATGAATAAATGTTGGTTGGATTGCCTATTGATGTTGACAAAATTGACTTGAAAACTGTACATTTCTTTCACAATCAAAATAGATACACCTGTATATACACGCCCCACATACACGGTAAACTTCTATCCTGTATGTTAGTTGGTCTTGCCCATTGTACTGGTTGGGTAACATCACCTCTCAATCCATCTCTAGTACTGAGCCTAAGCACTTAAAAAAAAAAAAAAAAAAAAAAGTCTTTCCTCTCACTTTGGCAATCTGTATCCATGTGTCTTCTTCCATTAGTGACCTGGCCAAGCATCTAGATGGTCTGGACATTTGATAAGGCAGTGAGAATCAAAAACACTCCTCTACAACTGTCCTAATCTAGAGAGCTGGAGTGAAACAGGAACTAGTTTGTAACATTACAAGTTAAGACAGCTGCGTTCAAAATCTTCTGTAGCGGTTGCTACTTTTGTCTAGACAGTGATATACAGTGGAAAAAAATAACAAATGTGAGATACTGTTCATTCAATTTTATAATTTTAAGCGGGCTTTGAACTGCATCTCTGACACGTTCATAAACTCAACAATTAATTCCTCAACTTCTGAAAGAAAAAAAATATGTAGCCAGAGCAGACAAAATAAGAATGAATAATGTGAAATAGCTTTTTTTATTTTAATACAAAAATATAAATGTATAGTCTAAAAGTGTTTAATCTGTATTGCCTAGACACCCATTTGTCTTCTTTATTAATACAAATCTTAAATTACAAGGAAATACATACATTCAAAATGAGGATTACAACAATACTACACAATATAAAACACAAACAATATTCATGAGAATGAATGCCATTACCTGTCTTACCTATGGGTTTTAAATTAATAGATTTTTACAAGGAATACAGTTATCTACGCTCCATTCAAAACATTTCAGTGCCCACTCAAGTTCCTATTTGGTAGCATAGCAACAACCAGGATCCAGCACCAAATAAAAAGAATAGTGTTGTCCCAATTACCAGTAGGCATAGTGCCAGAGGGGTTGAACATGTTACTCAACATGAATTATTCACTCCTTCACCTTGGGATATTCTTGCAGATGGACTCTAGCTTTATTGTACCACAGCAGACATGATATGGGCCTCAACTGCTGAAATTGCTAGAGCCAGAGTGTGAGGTGCCCTATAAATGTTCCAATAGGAAGAGAGGGACATCAAATCAAGGCTGGTGTGCAAATAAATACAAAACACAGACAGACACCTGCTAAACCTTAAAATTCACTCACAAGAGAAACAATATCAAAACTAACTAAATAAATAAACGAAATAAATGTAAAGTAGTACTATTTGGTGAACAACACACTCAGACAATAGGCACTTTTCTAACAACAGACATCAACATGGAAGGAACCAAGACATTTGCTAAATTGTTCTTTGTTGTATTATGCAGGGCCTCCATGGATCCCACAGATGCTCGATTGGTTTGAGATCTGGGGAATTTGGAGGCCAAGTCAACACCTGGTGTGTTCTTCAAACCATTCCTGAACCATTATTTGCCTTTGTGGCAGGGTGCATTATCCTGCTGAAAGAAGCCAATGACATCAGGGAATACCGTTTCCATGACAGGTTGTACATGGTCTGAAACAATACTTAGGTAGTACATGTCAAAGTAATGTCCACATGAATTGCTGGACACCGATTCACCACTTTTTCCTTGGACCACTGCAGTCCGGGAACACCCCACAAGAGCTACAGTTTTGGAGATGCTCTCACCCAGTCATCTAGCCATCCCAATTTGGCCCTCGTCAAAGTCGCTCAAATCCTTTCGCTTGCCCATTTGTCCTGCTTCTAACACATCAACTTTGAGGACAAAATGTTCACTTGCTGCCCAATATATCCCACCCACTGACATGTACTATGATAACGAGTTTATCAGTGATCATAAGGTTATGGCCGATCGGTGTATATTCATTTATCAAGTAATTACAGCTGCCATGAAGCCATTTCATTTTGAGCAACTGTTGAGCCACATTCAACTGTCGACTCAAGGTAATCCTAACGTTATCTGGAAAATCTCTGGTTTAACATACCAATGTTGGGGCTGTCGTGCTGCCGCTGGAGAAATACAATTATTTTGTTGAATTTACGTCGCAATGGACGAGCAAAGGCAAAGCTGTAGGTCCATAGTTCCAGCACCACAATGGAAACAGAAAGGCTGAACGGCTGATTAGGGGGCCGTTCCTGTAAAGGTTTACACCACCTGGGAAGTACCCCAAGTTCCTGCAGTGGAAAAACGCCTAATAAGCAAAAGGCAGCCTTTCTGCCTCAGTGTGTCCTCCATCCAGCTGCCACCGTGCTTCGTTTTGGCTAATTAGATACCACGAGGGACTTGGAGGGGCTGTGGGGTGTCAAAGCCGATAGTGGCTGCTCCCATGGCCACTGCTGGTACATACCAACAACTGGAAACAACATTAAGTAGCAGATTGGTGTCCCAATGGGGAAAGGCAGCAGCAATAATCCTTGTATCAGATGGGCCATAATGCCACCATCCATTACACCAGTCCCAAGGCAGGCAGGCTTCCCCTGACAGAACCCTGCCTCTACCAGGGAACCAGACAAAACGCTTAGCGCGACACTGGCTCAGAGGCTTATCCACTGGGAAGTGATAAGTGGAGGTTGAAGACATGATATGCTCTGTGCAGGCAAAATGACACGATTGCTTTTGCTGCTCAGACATCACACATAAAAACAACATTATATGCTCTTTTTCAGCAACGTAGTGCTTCACTCTCGGACAGTAAAATGGACTCTACATCCTGTGTAAATATCTACATAGCAGCACAATTATCCACTAAGCAGCTCCACTACAGCAGCTCCAGCCTAACTGCCCTTCTCAAAAATCACATCAAAAAGGTAGTGTTTAATATAGAATACAATTATGCCATTTCATGACCATTTTTATTTTAAAGTCATTTTTTCGCCATTTAAAGCAGACAACAGCAATAGTGTAATTTGACATCACGTATTAGACCTACACGATAGTTTATATTTAGCTCATACTGATTATATAATGCAACAATTCTGTCTCTAGGGCTTAAATTTCCACCTGCCATTTTCATCTCTCTTATGAAGTAAAACGTACAGTATTGTCGCTCCATACCAAGCAAAGCGCTCTCCACTGTGAACAGTTCAAACAGAGTGCAAGATGACATCGGATTAGCTAGATCCGTTGATGAGAAACCTGGTAACTGCTACAGATGGCCATCAAACAGAAACCTGAACTAGTCAAGCGCAGGAACATAGGGGAAATACACTGCCAGTTCAGACCATTTTCACTCCTGTTGGAATGACTGATAGCACCTTTCAGATACAAGACACAAATTAAAAAATATACAAATGGCAATGCTACAAACAAATTTCAAAGAATTATACCTGCCTGAATTCTACAGTCACTGAGGAGTATGAAGCTAACGATGTGCATAACCTGTCACATTCGTAACAGTAAATATGTCACAGAAACATCACGAAGGCTCTCTAGCAGGTTGAGACATTTATACACACTGAACTTCAGTTCCAAGTGAACAGAGTCAAAGAAATGACCTATTCTATCAATTATCGATTTATTTACGTTTTCTCTACAGGAAACATCACTACAAGCTTCTTTTGCTCGTTTATCTGTCCTAAAAATAAATCTGCAGAACTTGAAGTGTGTACTTACGGATGGATTTCTCTCAGATTTAAAACATGTACATTAAACGATTGAAACAAAGCCACTTTTTTTTTTTATTCATCATGTTTTAATTTTCACCCACAATTTCACCAATGACTAGTTATGCAAAAGCATAAAAAAAAAAAAAAAAAACAACGGTTCACCCTGTAGCATCATTCCTCCATGACTAAAAAAGCAAATGAAAGAAGACAGACGCCAATCTCCTGTATGGGTTTTGAAAGAAAAAACAAAACAAACAGGACACTGTTTGTTTTGCTCTTGCTCTTCTGTTTCCAAAAAGAGTTGGAAACAGAAGAGCAAGCCAGAGGCACATCTACACTAGCATGGCAGGGACCCCATTTTCTCCTGAACAGTCACCTCCTGACAGATGTGCAAACAAGACCTGGAAACAGCAGCCATTTTCTCTTGAACTGCTCTGCTGAGTAAAACCCCCCTTTGAAGCTTTTGGTTGGGCTGCTGTCTTGGGTGGATGGAAGAGTGAAGGGAGAGAGGAAGGGGTGTAAAGGCAGGGCAAGGGGATGGGGGAGGGGAGCTGTGTGATAAATAATGATCCCATACACAGGTAGTCACAACAACCATTTGTGCATTATTCTTTGCCTTTCTCAATGAGTCATTTAGCAACAGCCAATGTAGGTCGGGGAAACTGTGGGGGATGGTAGTCTAGTCTCTAGGGAAACATTTCTCCCACGCCTGCCTCGAGTGGCTACATTTACTGCATTTGGCCTACTGGTTCTTCTCAACAATGAAAATGGTCATTATCTTGACTATACTGTAGGTGAAAGGTGTATTTAAGGCTACAAGAACTGTAAATGATACCGCACTAACGCCTAGAACCTTGATCATGTCGGGGGTTATGATACCAAATCCTTGCTATACAATGTATGCATAAATCCCACTTTAAAGCCATTGCACCATTTTATGTGAGAAGATTTTTTGAAAACATTCATCATGGCAACTCATCAGTGCAGGAACTATGATCCTACGGTCTATGAGGAGATACATTTCACATATCTCAAACTGGGCAGTTGTTTTCAAAGAAACATCTTATTGAGGATTGCCCAAGTAAGTTGTAAACACAGTGATACACCAGCATAGGCATGCATTGCCTATGCAGCCAATGGAAGATAAAGCCAAAATACATTAAACATTACATTAAAAACAAGTCAGAGACGATGTTGCTTCAGTTAAAATCATTAATTATTACAATGAACACAAGCAAGATACAGTGGTTAAGATGGAATCTCCACATGAAAGTAACTTCCCCATTCATACCCATAAAAGAAATGATAGGTTAACCCCCTTTCGAAAATTAAATGAAAACATTGTTAAAAGAATAAAATTAGTGGATTTTAACCCTTTGATAAACAAATATGTTTTAAAAATTCTTCTTACAACTGAAAAATGCTACTCTCAAGTTTTGTTATTCATTCATTATTATTATTTTTTTTAATTGCAGTTACAGCCCAGCACCCCCACTTCCCCTGTCCCTGATTCTGATGATTGCTCAGATTCAATAAAGATTCATTACAACATTAGATGCATAATGGTAATTGTTACAAACTTTTCAACGTATACTCAACGAGCATTCTGATAATAATAAGACATATTCAGGATTTCCGCGGCCCGGGAAGAAGTCCCATCTTATCTGGGGTTAACTACTCAACATCCAGTCATAATATTTTTCACATATTTTAAAAGATACTTTAGGCCAAGTACACCAGACTAATGTCAATGTTTTGTAATTATTAATTGTCACTTCTCTTATGGTGTGTGCATGTATGTGTGTGTGTGTGTGTGTGTGTGTGGGGGGGGGGGGGTATGGGGTGAATGTCCGAGAACAGTGGAACACAGAAAGAGAAGTTACATTTCTCAATCATTGCAACATATGGCACAATATGTTCATGGTGTACAAAGCAGAAAAGCTCAGCCCACAAAAACAGTAGCTTTTTATTTGCTACTTTAACCTAAGACATCAGAAAGCAAACATTCATGAACACAACCAAAAGGTTGAGCTGTATGACTGTTTAGCAATATTCTAAAATGTATACCCCTCAAAACATTATAGTATAAATATATGAGACGCCATCATTACTTCACAGTTTGAGGGACATAACTTGATTTTTCACCTACGTCAAAAATTCTTTTGAACATTTTGTTTGAGAAACAAGAGTGGGAACAATCGTCTTAATATCTAGGCCATCCCAGCAACACAGTGCCAAAGGTTTTACATATTTCATGCCAGTATGTTGGATCATATCATAACAAGCCTCCTGACTATAGGTTTTGTAATAGTAATTAGCCTCTTTCATTTAATAAACCGCAGCAAATAAATTTAAGATAAGAAACAGTACCTGAAATAAATATATAAACGATTCTATTGCTGAATCGTCAATCCTATTTTAAATAATTGACACAACACTAACCTCAAGGACAAAGGCAAAAAGGCTTGAATGGAAACAAAACATTGCGAATATAAAATATTCAGTCACCTACTGTACTGACCTACTGTTTTCGAGGAGGTATCAACACACGTGTCTCAACCCGGCCGATTGTTTTCAGTCAAGATGCTCATCTTATTGGGGATTTCACAAGTAAGCTGTAAACACAGTGATAAACCAACGTAGGCAATAAAAGTGTTGCCATGGTGACCAGAGGACGTGCTTCTCTGTCAACAGCTGCTCATGCCACCCTAAAAGCCCCCCTCCTCCCCCTTGCACTCTCCTTGAGCTTCCCTTCCATCTGACATGAGGGTCAAGCCACCAAGGCAGGCCAGTCTGCTAAAACACATTTCTACGTTCTGAACTATCACTCGACTCTTTTCACAAGGCACATGCTCGCAAGGCCAGATGGTACAACCACAATGACATACCGAAGGTTTTCATTCTGCGTTTCTGTATATGGCATCGTGGAACTGAGCCAAACGTGTAGGAAGTAAAACAATGCCTTTGGCCTCCACATTTTCCTATGAAAAACCATCAAGCAAAAGCCATATGTCACCTTTGTAAATATTTCTCAGCGCAGGGATGAGGGCTAAAACATGAACTGAAGGCTACAGTACCTATACAACATGTTGTGCCCCTACAAAAAGAAACAAACATGTAATTCACGTGAAGTTTTCATGCAAGGGTGGCTCCTTAAATTATGTAGAGATGGTAAATTGCTTTGCACAGATGCAGTCTCACTAAACATACCAAAAAGTTTGACCTTTAGTCTTATTTAGCAAATGATTAGTTCCTGTACTGATTTACTACATTCTATGCAATTTCAGAGTCATAGACTTCCCTTGTGTGCATGTACGCCATTAGCAACATATGCACATACCACTACCTTGATTACCAGTGAAAATAGTCACTGGTTTTAGTATCACAAGTTCAACATACCAAAGAGTAGGAAATGGCGAACCATGCTGAAGCAAACACAAAACTTTCGCTGGCATCCTACAGATGTGTGTTTCATATCCGCAGCAATGAGCTCAAAACCACTATTCAGGGTTTTCCTCAAAAACAAGATAACACTACCACGGCTGCAGACACATGACCTAGATGACAATACTGACAAGAGAATGAACACTATATACAGTACACGTGTTCAGTATACAGCAGTTCCAGTAAAGTAAACCGTTAAATCAATCATGGCCCAAGCCTTAAAATGACTATATTTTGTTATTGAATTGAATGATTTTAAAATGAGATTGATATTTCATGTCAATCCATTTCCATACAGGAAGCTGATGGTACCCAAATCATACCCTGATTTGAAATGTTATTTCATACACATTTAGATCAAAAAGGAATTTAAAGAGATAGTAATAGTAGTAGCAGTTTGCCACAGCACACTGAAATCTAATGTTAAGTCATGCATGTCCAAACTTTATTATTTTTTATTATTTGGAGAGACACATTTTGAGATTACTGTATCTCAACGCTCAAATAGTGCTTTCTAGACTTAAATTGGCTTTGCATATTATCTCGCACTGTTGTACGAGATATAGATATATATATATATATCGTATATATCAAATTGTATGAGACAAAAATCTTCCAATGCAATGAGTTAATCATTCCACGTGACGTCTATGATGATAAGAAGGCCACACCTGAAGGCCATGCTAAGCATGGGAAGGCTGTAAATTCTAGGCTGAAGACTATTTTATTTTTTAAACAAAGGCCGATTCTCGACAATTTTGATTTGCTCTTTTGGCGATATCGTTTCCAATAGAAACCCATAACAAAAGAACTTAATATATCATTCCAGACAGGAAAATAGTGCCAAAACTAAACAAAATGTGTTGAAAATAGACCCCTTTCTGAAAAAGACATTACACAATTTTTTTGCCAGTGACACCTCCACAAAGGGTACAGCTTCAAAGTTAGCATCTTAACAGTGTGTTGCAAAAATGAGCAGGGGAGAGGATGTGACGGTACTAGTTTAGCAGCAGAGATTTCAGACCATTTCATTTTTGGGCATGTGTGGCTTTGAATGAGTCTCTGAAATGCCAACCACTACAAGTGTTCCTTCCTCATTCTCAAACAACTACCGATTCATAAGCAAACAATGGCACCCCCCTCCCCCCATGTTGACTTCAAAACCATAATCAATCAAATATAGTATAGATTGGCTATTTAAAATTAAACATAGCCTAATACTGCACATGCAAAAGTGGATATATTTTAGGAAAGTGAAAGTTATACAAAACAGGTGTTGCGACGACTGAGACCAACTGCTACTAGACATTGGGCGTTGAACATCAATTTCTCCCCCACTCACTCTTATTTCAATACATCATGTCTAAGGACATGCAGGGTGATAACATAATGGTAAGCAGACCCAAGCTAAATTCAAATGCAATTCCAAATGAATAACCATATTCTTGAACTAGCCAGTACTTGGAAACATGCTAAATTAAGAGTAACTATTGCTCAGCCAATTGGCTGCTAGCCCATGCCACACTGCAAGCCTCTTTTGCAGGTTGAGAATCGCTTGCCTCTCCCCATGGCCTATATTAAGTAAATATTACTGTAGACATATTTGGTCATACTGTATTACCATACAGCAGTTCTGACATGGACGGTTTCTGGGACCTCCCTGCCCAGCTTTTGAAAACAGAATAAATCTCTGTTCTGAACACATTTCCACCACCATATCAGGTCCGCAATGATGAAATTGAATGCCTTATCAAACTGTAAATAAAAAGGTTAAAAGGACTGATTGCAGGTCAACTGAGGGATGAATCAGTCTACACATCACTGTCTGTCAGCTAATTTTAAAATAAGTGTGCCACTAAAACCAAAGGTGAGGATTTTCATCTTTCAATGAACAAGTAAGTAGACAGACAAGAACGACTGAGACAATAATGGTCATGCCCTTCGGGGCATTGATGCAAAAGTAAACTGTCTTTTCAAAAGAGTTTATCAGAAGCAAAACAATATAATCCCGAGAACAAAATGTTCTCTAAAGAACAAGTTAGCATAGTAGTCTCAAGGCAGCTCACAGTTATTCCCTAGTTAGCAGTGCTAGCACTGAGAGCTACAGTATGAATGCCTTCTGGCATTGTAACACAAAGCATTTAGAGGTCCACAAAAGAAGATAGGTAAAGTGTTGTCTGCAATTAAGCCATAACAACACTTCATTCTTCTGGCACTAAACCCATGTTTCTTATGACAGTAATTGGGTTTTAGTCCAAATAAAATGGTCAACTAACCTGTTCTTTTCCAGCTAAATATAGTGAAACTGAAGATGTCTCTGAGGCGTGACAGTTGTAGTATCTCTACTGCCAACACAAAGTCCTCCAGCCTTGGGTGTAGTCATTCACTACACCCAAGGTGTGAAGACACAATCAAGTAACCGCAGCAGCTCCTAACCTCAGGTCAAGATCCTCTGGTGAGGCGTCAAAACTCCTCAAATATTCTACAACACTGACTTTAATAAACTGCCTCCATCTGACGTCTTCATTCCATGGCCTATTAATATTGTGTCATGGCATTATACATTGACAACAGCAGTTATGTCAACCGAAAAGAAAGCGCCACAAAAGCATGCGAAAATGCAGAATTCTGAGTTGATGATGCCAGAGACTATCTAGGGAATAGGATAATATGTAGTAATAAAGTATGAACTGAATGGCATGGAGCAAGAAAAGTGTAGTTGTCATTTGGGTTTAAATGTTGGCTTCATAAGAGACTCAACCAGCAATACAAGGAGTATTGGACTAAATAAGACAACTCAAATTAGTTAGGCTCCTCAATACCACATATATATTTAACTAAAGAGAATGCCCAACACTGCTACACCAAAAATTACGTTTATAGTTATGACTAAATATGATCAGGTTTTCTTTAACAAGTTAACTATTTAATGGCATGTTCTTTGGAAGAGTAGCATGCCACAGCAGAAATGTTTTGTTTTAAGATTGACAAGGTTTGTATGTATGTATGTATGTGTCATAATTTGACCATGTGCATGCTTAATGACAAGTATAGTTAACAGAGACTCAATGGAACACACACATTTACATTTGATTGATTACCAAGAAGCTCTTGGTAGGCAGCAATGTGTAGTACAGTTGCATATAATTCCCCTCCCCCACTCATTCTCTTCTTAAGACTGCAAGGCTCAATAACTGGTCAAATCTACTTAAAATGACACTAGTAAATTAAAAATGTGAAATAATGCATGCGCCCTCCTTAAACATTTGTTTACGTCAAAATAATGTCATGTAGGCTAATGTAAATAATGTAATCTAGTTCTTACATGGGGTAATGGGGACAAATTGTAACCTCTAAAAGTTATTGTAAGTCAGTAGCTCAGCCACCGAGGTTTAATATCTGAAAAGGATAACCCAACTTAAAATGTTTGAAGCCTTAGCCCAATCAAGTGGACGATTACTAGGGCAGTCGTTTCTACACACGTGTGGAGTGACGAGTATGTGCATGTGCCGGTGATCGTATAATCAACGCCATAAAACCCCGTTTCAAAAATAATTATTTTCATCGGGCAAAACCAAACAAAAAAACATTACATCGTATACTACGTTATGACACGCCAACCAGAGTTTATTGCTCACCTTAATACGAGTGAGCGCGTAGCGTCCGCCACCTCTTCCTCAACCACAAGGAGAACCTCCAACTTCAGTGAGCGAGCGACGACTTTCCACCCATTTTGCTTATTATCATATTTCAAGTTCCGACCACAGGTATAACCTACTGTCGGCTATTTGGTGTGTTTAACGTTGCCTACTCCGGCACGAGAGAGCTATTATGCAAATATAAAGTTAAGATGAACACTAGCTGAGGCTCTGGGCTACTCTATACACTAGTCTGAGAATGGAACGTAAAGAGAGACAGCCGCAGACACTGATCGGCAGTGTACGGTTTTGTGTGTGTGCGTGCGTGCGTGCGTGTGTGTGGGGGTGGGGGGGGGGGGTCTCCTGACCTTAAACCTGATTACCAAAAAACAAATACATCCTTGCATTAGAGGACAATAAATACAAACAAGATTCGCATAAACGTCGAGTAGCTGTTCAGATGCCAATGAATTGAATCTATTTCCTATCGTGTTGGTAAAATAGTGCAGCTGTGTGTGTTTTTGCTGAGACTATTATTGCATTAATATATAATTCCGCATACGTGTACATGGTTCTATACCGTTGCCACAATAATGAATATATTTTGATAATACCTTTTCTTTAGATATCACCATAACAAGAAATAATTTGAAGCTATTGTGATCCACTTATTGTCCCACATAATTACAGGACCAAGATGGTCTGCATATATGTATTCATTTATGGGAAAGGAGTTCTCCCCTGAATCCCCTGACAGTAGCCAAGGTCCAAGTATGCAAACCCTACCAAGCGTCTGGCCGCTGAGCTACTTCCCTTCCCCCACAGCCCCATATTTTTCTCCTGCCTGGTCACATAGTGGTTGATTAAATCTCCTTTCGCCTTGCGCAGTCATTCAGATTTGGAAAGTAAATAACAAGTTGACATCATTACGGCTCTACGTTGGCGTGACACATTCCTTTGGTTACCGTACAACTAGGAATATTTGCGCATGCCCTTTAAACTAAATTCCCAGTAGCAACGTAGTGTAATTATTAGAACCAGAACAATGGCATCGTATGTAATGCCATCATAAATGGTTAAATTCTTGAATTTGACTATCCAGCTCAGCTCAGGAACATGATAACAGAATGACTGGCATGCACAAACGCTGTTACATTGAGGATTAGAGGGACCTCACGTGTTTCCCCAAACAATACCCGTTTGTGTTATGGAAACATCTCATTGATCATTTCCCAGTTATTCCAATCGAGAGATGTCTCGTTATTGACGATAATAAACTAATCTATATAAGGGAATTAGCAATGGTTCAATTGAATGAGTTGCATTGACCAAGGAAGTTACATAACCCCCTTGCATTGACGAATGTGTGTATTGGGTAAATCTTAAGTGTTTCGATTTCTGGTCATGTTAGATATTTCTACTTTAAGTGTTTTAATAATATAGAATATAAATTGTATCTATAATTTCTACACATATTTAGTCGCACACTTTATTTATTTATTGTAGGCCCATACCCTCCACAGTACTGTGTGGAAAAATGTACATTTGAAACAGTACAAATCCATATTTGTTCACACTTAAGCATGTTCTGGAACAACAACTAATAGGACATTTTACATTTACATTTACAGCATTTAGCAGACGTTTTTATCCAAAGCGACTTACAATTAGTACATTTGTCAACAGTTGAACTGGTTAATCACCAGTTTATGCAAGTAGATA
>JAOEHI010000014.1:4090271-4106624 GCA_025447815.1 Percopsis transmontana
GCATCATGTAACAAGGTTACTTTACCTATGCATTTGCACAACATTACTAAAAGGTTTCTCATTTACTCCTTAAAACAGTTTAGTAATTACAATATTCAAAATTTTCATTCACACTTCAAGTTTCCAATCTTCAAACAGTAAATAATTGCTAATTGAAGTGCTTAATATTTTAAGAGCTTAGTAGAAAGACATTTTTTATTAGATTTTTTTAAAATATAGAAAGGGAGGAAAGGAGGATAGAATAAGTATTGTTAGTGTCATTAGTGCTATTAAGTCGAGAGATCGGTGGCCGAGGGACCGAGATGGATTTTGAAGAGGTACATCAATGTCAGTATGTTTGCAGCTGAAACATTCTCAATGAGGAAACAAGTCCATTCAAATGCATACCCATGAAATGAGCAGACCTAGGTCTAATAATGCCTTGTTCAGAAACGTCTACTTAGTTAGAGTTGCATGTGGAATGGCAGGGAAGTGATTCATGGTTCGGTGAGGGCAAATAAATGCAGAGACATGAGGGAGGCATAACATAATATTAGCTGATCTTCCTGCCCTGCCATCTAGCAGCTCCAGAGCCCCCGATGCAAGACAGTGTGCATGTTGGGGGCCTTATAGTGAGATGTATGAGGTTAGACAGGTTATGGTGAGAAGGTGAGAAGCCTTGTGCCCAGGAAAATATCTAATTTCTTCTGCATGTTAAGGCTTTTAAATGGCTCCAAATATGACTTATCTGCCGTGTTAGACATTAAACTGTTCTAGTTTTGGGCATAATTCACCGTGACTGTAAGTTCACCAAGGAATTAGATCATTAGATCAAATTCATTTTAAATGGATTTTATAGTGTAACTGGATTCTAATTTAAAAACATAACATAATTGTTACAGGCTTTGTATGAACGATTTCCAGAATGCAAAATAATGTTTTTGAAGATGATTAAATTCGCACTTTCATGGGCTCTCATTTTCTGTTTTCTTAACCGATGAAAAATAATCTAATCCATACCATTGTCTTTATAACCATTTATCAATTTTTCAGTATTTGGCTGAGCTAGTGCTGGGGTTGCATCTACAATGGAATCCTTTTACATTATACGTACTACTGTGACAGTTAAATCATTCTTCATATTCTATAATAATTCTACAGATGGAGGTAACCTGTATACAATAATACCTCATGCTGGGACACACAATGCTGGGACACACAATGCTTGCACGGTGTCAACCTATGTCCTTCACTTTATAGGGATGTTCCATTTGTGTTTTTTCTTCCGTATTCAGCGTCATGCAGATTTAAAGGCCATATTTGACAAGCTTCCAGTATTCTGCAGCGTGATTGCTCAGAGAAGTCATTCAGTCAACCTCTAATCCCCCAAACATTGTGGTCTATTTGTAGCCTTTTGCTCCTCTATTAGAGGGTGTATGGTAGGAGCTCTTCCTGCCACAGAGCCAGGGCTGACCTCTTAACAAAGAACAGGTTCAATCTGGCTTCCCTCCCCCAACCCGGGAAACTGATGAGGGTCACATGACCTCTCTAGACAGCGCAGAGGAGGGATGGTAATATGTAACTGTGGGGGATGGGCGCCTGGAGTCACACGACTCTTGTTGTGCTGTTTTTAGGCCCGGGAAGCACGGGGGGAAAAGCTCAGCCTCTAGCGGGGGATTCTATTTGTGAATAGTGATCCATTGTCATACAGAAATACAGCAATAGATTTAACTCCTCGCTGTTATAATGCCCTCCTGCGTTTTCTTACACTGTACAGACAATAGGGCCTGGGTACATACGCTAGCCTGGAAGTGCATAGAAGACCCTTCCATGTGTGTGACTGTGTGTTGTGTGTGTGTGAAAGGGAGACAGACAGAATGTGAGTGCAACAGAGAAAGCACTTTGCGTGCCTGGTTACACTGTACAACCCCTCCCCCGCTCTCTCCCTTCCCCTCCCCCATGCAGACTACGAGAGAGAGTCGTGCGCGGGAGGGTTTCCATGGCACACTGTTATGTCATACAGACCTATTTTCCATACAAAGCAAAGTGGCATAAAAAAAAACAGATCCTATTTTCAGCTGCCAACCTTATGTGCTTCGGTGATACAAGGGATTAAGGCAATAAGAGAAGTTCAAAGCTGAGCATACAAAATAAACAATGCCTGACCACATAATACACATATTCATGGGCTCTTTAAAAAAAAAAAGAAAACCTCTTGGAGCATGTATCTATATATACTGTATTTCCACATGAGAGGCAATGCTCTTTTCCCCCAGATGGGACAGGCCTGAGGAACAGAGGAAAGGTGGGAAAGGCAGACAGATGTCAGGGATTCATGGGTCGAGCACAGAGGTCAAGGGTTGGTGACCTGTGGATCTAACAGCTTCCCTGTGCCCCCCCCCTTTACAATGTATGCTGGCAGTTGCTATACAATACCACTCAGTGGCTTTACAATTACTTTACAGTGATGTTAATATCTCTCAAATATCTCTCTCAAGATTAAGAAAAAATAGGGCAGAAATCCCTCTAAATATTTTCTTTACTTATTTAAAATGTATAGAGCATCTTGGAGCATCTTGTGATAAGACTATTTTAAAATCACCATAACATAATAATTGAATAAATGTGTGAGTGAAATATGTAAGAATTAAGCTCCAGTGCAAAATTATATTTCATACTCATATACGTACTATAAACATATAAGCTACAAACATATTTATTTTGTCATGTGAGGCTTTAATTCTGTCTTCATTACTTTGGGGGATGATTTCCAATTTAATGCGTAGTGTATTTTAACACTTTGTTCAATTTTGAAGTCCTAAATGGTAGAATGCAGCTGAAATGGCAAGGATGGGTTTCCATGGTGACTCAGTGTATTGGATGCAACATTGAGATTCTAAAAGATTTACATGAATATTGCAATATCTGTATTGCTCAATGTTACTGGAAATCCATCCATCACCTATAATTGCATTTGATGTTGTAATGGCTGGGATGTTCCATAGTGTCAAATATTTCATGCGTATCCATACATTTTATTTCACTATTATTGAACAGATTCAGTTGTGACAACAGTAGAGTGTGACCAGCTCAATAGCAATTTATCAACAGCAAGTCAAAATCAATACCTGCATACATAATACATACAGACCCCACGCCTGCCAAGTTACCTCATGAAACAAATCCTGACAATTATTTGAAAGTTTGCAGTTTTTATGTTTACATTTGTATTAACAAAGAGTGCTATTCTTGCTTAGCATAAGTTCATCTAAAGCTCTGCGTCCTGGAAAATATGCATATGTTAAATTTTAGCTGACATTTTATAATGTTTTAAAACCCTCAGGAAATTCCGACAGAACTTGCGTGATCTCCTGGTGTTATTGTAGCGTTAGCTTAGCAGTTGGGGGATGGGTGTCCACTTCAGTTGCTGCTCTGTGGTGGATCACTCAGCCTAGTGCTTTGACAAATTATAATGCTGGGCTTTCACACCACACACCCACATTATGGTGACCACAATAGGTACGGATGTTGCCTCTGAAAACGCTTCATGACGATGTTTGAGGGAGTTGCCTGCGGTAGAAAACAGAAGTATTCACACACCATCAGAAAGGTCATGCATATTGGAGGTGTCAAACCGCTCATGATATAAAACAAGTGTGGGTGCGCGCACGCTTACGCGCATTATGTCACCATGGGTTTTGTTTCCCAACACATATCTCATAATTGTTGGATTCATACGAGAACACACATTCTTATGGCGAATATTCAATTGTTGGGTATCAATGCTGGATAATCTCCTGGAAAATAGTGTGTCAGAAAGGGAGGGGTGGGGTGGGAGGGGGAGGGCTGGAGAGAATTTCAAATCAAGAGATAGGGAGGGTTGGGCGGGGGGAGAAAGAGAATGCGAGAAAAAAGACTGTGCTGGAGAATGTATGGTAACACTGCCATCTTCTGGTATTAAAGCAAATAACAACGTGGTACTATTAGGTGGGCAATAACACCAATAAATAAGCAGCCTAACAAAAATGATAAAATACATGAATACAAAGAAATAAAAAAAGAAAATTAAGTAACTGACAAAGACAAGTGTAAGCATCAAGTTTATAAGAGAGTTGTTTGAATCAGATTTTGGTTGACTCTTTCCTCCACAATGCACAGTACTATATTGTTTCGGGTGGTGGTAGGTCTACACAACTGGAAATATTCTACTTCAAGCTAAGTAATCTTTCATACATTGCCTGTAGGATAAATATTTTCACAGGGAATGTTAGAAATTCTTGTGAATACATTGGCATTGAGTACTGTTAGAATTCCCAATTATGAATAAACAGAAGAGTCAGTGTATGGCAGAGAGCTTCTATCAGCTCTCTGCTCTTTGCTATGTTTCCCCATGTAAATAGGGAGGAACATAGCCGATGGACTCAATTTGCTAATGTTAATATAGTCATATTTATTTAATGATTCAATTAATTTGAACGTTTAGCTGAAGTGACATGTATCACAGTAATAACGGTGTAAAGAAACAATGCCAAGAAGACAAGAGTGGAAGATACAAGGTCTAGGCCTATCTCAAATAAAAAGATAATGTTCTCAGAAACTATTCTTGCTACTGGCACATATAATAACCATACTGCAACAAATCCGTCTATAAGCAATGCCCTCCTGGGCTAGAAAATCTGCCAGTACAGACATTTTACATGCTTACATGAATTTCCTTGAAGCAATATGAGTGACCTCATTAAAAGAGCATGTGCTTAATTTTGTATAGAATAGGCAATATTTTATTTGAAACAAACATATCTCTTGCATATTCATTTTGTTTAAGACAAATAGATGTCTGAATAGTGATGTCCAAATAGTATGCCATCTTGATTGGCAGTGCTGTTCCGGCAATAGTCTCCAATGCAATTGTTAATTTGTTGGGCGGTACTACGATCTATGTAATGTATGAATCTTTTTCGTTTTGGATCTGAAATATTACATTCAGTGTTGAAGAAAAAGAAACATGGTTTTAAACTTAATTAAGATTTTATACCGGTAATATTGCCTGTTAGGCAGGAATATACTCTGACTTCAATGTTTTAATTAATGCTGTTTCCTTCATTACTGTGTGTGTGTGTGTGTGTGTGTGTGTGTGTGTGTGTGTATAAGTACATGTTTATCTGTATAAAGTGTTACTATGTTCTCACTGAAATCTTTATACTGAAATGAACCAGTCTCACTGGAGCAATATTTATACAATATGGAGGTGGAAGGTGAAAGAGGTGGACATTGAGCCAAACATATTAAAATCACAATACATTACAATTCATGAATACAAACAGAATTTGCGGTAGTTCTAATGTTATCATGTGATATACACTTAATTGCGAGACTGTTGCGAGACTGGAGACCTACTGGATTTGAGCTACTTTTTTTAATAATTTAATAATTTAATAATTTTTTAAATAATTTTTCTTACATTTTGTTTATAGTGTTTACAACAAAGCTAAGTCTCCTCTCTGATCCCGCTGTGCTTCCCAGGTGAGAACAAGGAGTCCACCTGCAGCTTTCAGGATCAAAGATATAGTGGAGCGTTTGATTGCCACGTACCTCCTTCCTTAACTGCATGCTGGCTGAAAACTGATGCTGGTGTGTTATCTTCTTAAACTCCCATTGTCAGATTATGTGACATAAGCCCGCATTTCTCCAGCCCTTGGGACCGCAGCCGCTTGGCTTTTTCCAGAAAAGCACTATTGAAGGAGATTTGAGGCCGGACAACAACTATATAAGTGTTGTATGCTAACCAAGGGAAAAATGCCATTGCCACCTATTCAAGGATATCACAGTAACGGGTAATTTCAGAGCCTTTTGTGCCAAACCCTGATGGTAGTTTTTGCTGAGAGGCTATTTTGTGAATAGGCTCAGATTAGGGTCAAGGGGTGGGGTTGCCAGATCAGGGCATAAAGAGGTTTGAGTAGGAGCATTAGCAGTGCTGGGGTCAGGCCCTAGAGGTGACATGGTTTGGAATACTATTTCATTCACTCTTTAGTGGGGCCTTGTACCAACAGTAAACACACACACTGGGTTCTCCTATGCGATACCAGGTTTAAGATTGAACGGTGCACTTGTTGAACAGTAAGACAAACAATACCATATGTATGTCTATTTACGTAGGTAAACAAGTGTTGCTAATGGAGACTTGTTATTATACTGGTGTGAACGCAGTGACGGTATATTCTTTTTTTTTGTTGTTGCTGAAATCGAGTCCCTCCCCTGCATAGTCAAACACCTCTCTCTAGTCAGCTTTATAGCCTGAGTTCACTATTGGCAGAGGCGTTTCCCAGTCAATGGAGGCATGGCGTCAAAGGGATGCATGTCCCACAGGCTGCAGGAGACATTAGGACCGCACACAGGCAGTGTGTTTCCTTCAGCGCACACCATAAACCCCCACCACACATGGCTGTAATAAGCTAACAAATTAAGCCATTAGACCGTTTTTAAGGTACACAGACATCCGCGTTTAAATATTTTAAGAGTGGCAAGGGATCTCTCACCACAAGTTGCATTGTGTCTGAGACCACCAGGGAAATGAGCAGCCATACACCCCACTATTATTCCTTCATGGGGTGATGTGCATGATAAACTGCCATGTTTCCTACTAAACCAAAATACGCTGTACCTTAATCACATTGTGCCACGTATAGTTTGACCAAGTAGCCTACAACGTATTCATGTGTATTGTGACATACATGGCGTAGGCCTATAATTAAGATGTTTATTTATTTTATTTATTTGTTTGTGGAGGTGACCCCATCATTGGCACAGACAGCGTTGGCTTACCAGGATGTACAAGTAAGGACATATTAGCAAGTAATTAAAGAGGCAGGGGCTGAACTATTTGGCAGAATCTATCAGTGGCCCACGGCAAGCTTGCTACCTGAGCCAAATCTAATAATGGTGTGCACATCTCTGTTTCTGTCCCATTCGACACAGAGTTTAAGAGCAACACCTATAAAAGTTCATTATGTTGCTGCTGTAATGGTGTTCAGGGAAGTGCTCTGTGAGATGAGAAAAACAGAGCTTGCCCCGGGGAACCTTCTAATTAAATACTCACTCTTTTTTCTCCAATTAATGGCAGGGATTCCAAACCTTTTCCTACATGTCATATTTTCTCTGTACCGCGGGCTATAGAATTATGCCAAAAGTAGGGAGTCCATCCTGAGGAATTTAGTTTAGGACGGTTTTAATTGTTTTCCATGTAGAATAGTTTTTCCAAGCTACCGTTAAACTATGAGGCATCGGCTAAAGGGAAAGGGCTTCCCTGCGATTTTGGCAAGCTTCGTCGAAGCCATATGTGCAGGTTTGATACAGAGAACCTGTCTCCCCTTTACTTCTGATGAGCCGTCATCAGTAGATGGCAGTACGCGTGATGCTACCAGCTATTGCAAGACAATGCATTAAAGGTGCTGTACATAGCATTTAAGAGCTATAAATTTAATGTAACTTCTTAGAAATGCCACAGACATCTGTCAGCTGTCAGTGAGTGAAATATTCTGTGAGAATATCTGCTCTGGCTGATAGCCCCTGTCTCTATATAGTAATTTAGATTTTTGACAGTGCCCGAAAGAATTCTGACCAATCAGGGCCTGATTAGTCCGGAGAATCTACCTGCCTGTCAATCACATTATTGCATGCACACAGCCACAACAGGCTTGTCAATAGCCCTTCGCAATGGCAGACCAACGGGCTCCAGAGGGAGGGAGCAGAGGAGGAGAGGGTGGGTTTTTATTCTCCTTAGTTCTTTTTTATCTAGCTCTCGTTGCAACTCTCAAATCCTACCTACAGCAGCTTTAATTAATGCTATCACTGCATGCTGGGACATATTATGAAACTATATTATCTAGATTGTTGTTATATTATCTAGAATTAAAAAAAAATGGAGGGGGAGGGTACGCTATGAATTTTACATTGTCATAATGTAGCAACAATCTAAATATGTAGAACCCTTTTTATCACAAAACATGCAATTAATAAGTAGGCAAATTATTGTCTTTTTGAATACACTGGTAACTTCCTCCAATTACTCCTCCAAGTATCAAAGCTATCGTTATAAATATGAAAGGCAACGAAATTATTTTACACAGTGTAAAATAATTTCGTGTTTTTCCATTCTTTCAAACGCCCGTAATATGTAATTAATTATTAGGTACACAACAACCTGTCTATGCTTTCAATTGTGAGTAGACTCACGCAATATCTACCTGCTAGACGCCCACCGTAGTCTATATGTCAATCACGACAGAATTCTCCAATAGTAAGGCACATCAAACCCTGACTCCTCCCAGTGTATAATTGAAGTTTCTTTAGTTTCTCCAGCGGAGTCCACACGCAGTGTAGTCCGATCTGTGAAAGGATTTAATACACCACCGTCGGACCATGTTTTTCAAGAGCGTGAACGTGTGTATGACCCTGTGTCTATGGATTATAGTGTTAACAACCCCGGGAAGTGTGTCTGCGAGGAAGCAGGACGACTCCTTCTTTACTGCCAGTATTTACCGAGCAAGATGCGCCTCGAGATGCCTCAGCCTGCACATCACTCGCATCTCTGCTTTTTTCAAGCACTCGCAGGTAGGAGCATGTGGCCACAGTCCTTCAAACTTCTGTCTACACTTTTCGATCCCAAATAGTATCTGCCGTAATTTGTTAAGTGCTTTTTTTCAGACGACCGTTCTTGTAACTGTTGGAGGTACATCACTGATTTCACCGACATACTTTCCCAATTATGTCCTCTGTGTGTTTTGTGCTTGCCAGGTACAATCAAGAATATATGTTATTGATAATGTAAGTAGATTTCACATACGTTGGTTTTACATGATCTTAAAGTTTTACACGCATTCCATTTCGGAGGTCCATGTCCTGTGCGGCTCGCTGCTGTATAGGCTATTTGCAGTGAATCTTATAGCTACGCAGAGGTGATGGAGGCATCTTATATCAAGTCTAACGGACGAGATTAAATAATGTTGATAATTAGAAGCCACATGCTACAGAATCCACTCGTGTTGCTATTTTGTGACATAATTTATGCTATTATAAAAATCTGTCTTTCAAATCATTATTATTATTATTATTATTTAACATTATTCCACACAGATCATGTTTGATGACGTTTGTATTTAAATTTATTTGTGAAGGAATTAGTTTTGTCCTCTGGGTGATTTGGTATGTGCTATCAGAAGTTGTTTTTCACCCTCCAATGGACACACTGTTCTCCCCGTGGACTCCAGAGAAAAGACTGGCCGCTGATCCCTGAAGCCTCCTTTTTTTCTTTCATCTGCTATCTATCTGCTGGAAGTCTTCTTGCCCACTTCATTTGCATGTGCAAGGCTTTCAGGTCACTATAACAATATGGTACAATTCTCAACCGTTACAAAACGCAGTCTAAAATGTTGCTATTTAACATTAACAGAGTTGCATTGTATAGCATAGTTCTTCTACAGCTGTATAGCCTACTTATCTATTGACGTTATGGGCTGACAAGTAGCCTGGCATGGTTAAGCTGATCCAAGAAAATGAAAATGCGTGACTGTTTGTGAAGTTAGGCCATGAAATCAGCCACCAGCCCACTGTGATGTCAGCGATATTGAAAGGCAGTTGATGAAGTCCCACGTCTAATGGAGAGCTAATAGTCTAGATAATTGACTTTTTAGAGACTGCCAGAGTCCGAAGCTGACCTCAGGTGTATTCACTGAGGAGGAAATGGGAAGGAAACACTTGTTTAGAAGAGGGGCATTTTTGGGAGGTAAGGACGGGGGGGGGGGGGGTTACTTGAGCAAGCCCACTGGTCTAAGAATAGAAGGCAATTGTTGATATTCTACAAGGACTGTCTTATGCAGTGTGTTCTCAACAAGCCTTTGATGTTGAAATGGGAGGTCTGGTCAGCTGCAAAAACACATGCCTCTCCTCCCCCTGTCCCCATCGACCCCCCCCCCCCGCCATCCCCTGCCCTCTGGCCCTGGCCCTGCCGCCAAATGCCAGCATCACACCTCATAGACTAGTAGAGGGTACACACATACACAAACACACACACAGCTACTGATGCGGTAGTACCGAGGTCACCTTCCTGCTAAATGCTGGGGCCCACTGCTACTAAATGTGATAAGCTCTAATGTAGTGTTGCCACAACACTGGAGCATGCCCAGTCAGCACAATCTACAGGTGGATCTCCTTCCTCGGCCAGATCCTATTACAGCAAAGCGCCAGCAAGATCCCCGCTCCTCTCAAATGATCGAGACGGCAGGCCTCTTAATTCACCTCAGAAAGCATCTATCCTTTAGGGGTCATTTAATACTCAAAAGGGAAACCCACACCTACAACACTTTCCATTTGAATGGAATTGGGACTTGGGTAGGGCGTTTTGTGAGAACAGATCACAAAACGCACATTTGTGTATTTCTCAATATTGTCTGAATGTCTGTATGGGAGTGTTACTTACGGTAGCCTATTTAGATTGTTTTACAAGGGAAGTTTTGTTGTCTGAAAACAATTTACATCTGGAATTTACTAAATCTGTTTTTCTTAAATTAGCTTCCATAATAATTTTATGGGTTCTCTACTGGAAAGAAATTGGGGGGAAAAAAGTTTGACACCTCCGTACTTAACATATGAATGAACCAAAGTTCAAGACATAGATTTATCTTTAATTGTCACCAATTAAGAGTTAGTGTGAAATGGAAACAGACCGTGGAATTACAGAGTTGGAAAACTCATGGGCTGTCCATTAGTTGTCAGATTTATAGCAACTTTGGATTTATAGATGCCATATAATTTCCAAATGCAGATCTATTTATTGACGTTTTGCTCCACTTATGGAACACTTGTCACCCCGGTACAATAGACAGAGGGGGAACACCCAGTCATAAATATTTGCCCCGGACGCTTTAAAATATTAAGAGGGCACTGGGGGGGCTCTGTTCGCTAATGCATTCTGAAAACATCAGCCTTGTAGTGGATGATTTATTAGAGGTTTTCTAAGACCCAAAACAAGGTGTGTCTAGAGGTCTTGTTATTGCGTTCAAAGTCATAAAAATCATTTAAAATTCATTCATTCATTTCCAATGGGCCGTGCGGTCTCGCCTAAGCATGGTCCTTGTGAAATTTGGGTTTTTAGCAAAGGGAAAGAAAAAACATTGGAAATTATATTTTCCATGTCCCCTTGTTTTCGCCTTTGATATTAAATAACTTGCGGTGGAATCAGGCTGCAGTCAGTGCTTGTGTCATGTGTAGAGTTTTTCATTAGCGAAGACAGCGGATGAATAGGGGTCTATGTAGCTTGGCCTCACCTCCTCTGTAAATGCTTTTAAACTGCGACAGTCCTGTCTGTAAATCTCAGCTCTGACTACTGTTACACTACACCCTTAGCTCCTCTGACAAATAGCCTGCATTCCTAACTGGAGAAAACTTCATGCCATCAAATAGACTCTTTCGTGTTAACCTGTGAAAGAAGAGGGGAGTGTCTCCCTTTCCTGACACCCAGCAAATAATTCATACTAAACGAATACTTTATAGAATGATCGCAAACCACACTCAAGTCTATTCAAGGCCTTAATGCACAGACCTTTGAGATTAGTAGTAGATATGTGTGGCCTAGGGGTTAGTTATTTTGGTGTCAGCTGGTAACCCTGGGCTGTTAGACACAACAGGACATTGGTCTGTGCTCTCAGGTCAAGTCGCTGAACTTAGCCAAAAATATTCACTGGTGCGATGTAATACCAATGAATAACAGATAAGAATGAGTGAGATCAGCTTACTTAAAATCAAGACATCTGTAGGAAACAAAAGATTGCCATTTTCAGAAGAAGGAATGCTGTAAGGTAAAGTTTGTTCATGTTCCCTGTCAGATGTCTAGACAACACAACATGCCCCTGGCCACCTGCTCTGACTTCTCAACTGACACCAGGCATAATAAATCTCTGGGATGAATCTTCTGTTTACACGACTCCACCGGTGACACTTAAAAAGCTGTGAGCTTACCTCCGCCACATACATACATACATACATACATACACACACAGACCACTGTCTGGGCTCTCCTCTTCAAATGCAACCCAAATCACTTTGGGGGATATCTGGAAAACATTCATCCTTGACAGTCGTCAGGACTGCATAATGTTCAGACTGCTGTGGAATGTCATGGTGAGTCGAGGAGATGAAGTCCTGACCTATAATTATTCCCCACTGGTCCCTGACATGGTGGGGTCAGGCATGAACAGCTGGGCTAACATCCCACTGAGCTAGCCTGCGACAGAGATGCTGTCACACAACAAAATTAGCTTCTCTGTGGATCTGTCCGTGTCCCCACTGATGGATGGGTGAGGAAAGGTGTCAAAAAACTGGAGCGATGATTTAGGATGTGGTTTAGAGTTGTGACAATCTATATAAACTATCCTGACAGATCGGTGGCCGGTGTAAATGTCAAGGTTTTTATTTAATGGGTGTCATTCATCGGGGAAGTAGATTACAGTACTTTGATTACAAATTCTTACTAATGTTTATGTAATTTGAGTCTTCGATTCTAATTCTAATTTTTTTTTTTACACACAAACACATAACCTGTTAATGAATGCAAATGATGCAATGCTCACCCAAGTCAAGCCAGGACATATGGAAGCTGTCAGACCCTCTATATTTTACATTATCTGAACCTTTGGTGGGATAAATTCTCTGTTCTAGACATGGCCATACAATCATAAATTCCTTTGAAGCTGTTGGTCCGTTAGCCTTGACACCAAAAGCACAGCACTTACTGGTACTGGATGGCAAATTAAACCCTTTAATGATAAGTTCTTTCCTGAAGTCTCATGGGAAATATCCTCTGGATTACATTGTTGGAAAAGGCTTTGAACTTGACATTGAACTGAAGCAGACTTTTTACTTGCAGACCCCTAAAGTTTTCTTTGTCCTACCTTATTACAGTATAGTGAATATGTGAAAAACAAAGCTCAGATTCACATCTAACAGCGAAAGAAAAGCACGCATTACTTAAACCAATTTGGAAGGGAATTCTGAACGCTTTGCTGAGATTGTTAATTTTCACCCCAGTTATTCATTGTTCCATTGAATAGCCTGAATATATTTAATATGTCAAACAGTAAATTAGTGAAACCTAAAACGAGGGCTTCCTCGCAAACCACAGTCTACCTATTGTCCCTGTTTGACGTTGATCAACCTGTCTTTTGTTATGACACCAGCCTTACTCTTAAGCACTGTTATGTCTGCAGAGAATAACAGTGTATTTTGGGCTCTATTGAAGTTCAGGAAATGGCCACTTGTGTGAACCCTTTACCCCACTGATCTCCTTTTAAAAGCCGCACCATATTTACTCCTACTCAGGGCCATTAGAAACAAATGTCTGCCTTGCTGGAACGTAGAAGCCAAGGTGGCATTTCCACAGCAATTAGAGGAAATTGGTGGTATCTGTTGTCCACGCGGGAGTGCTGACATGAGTTCCTGCCTCTGTGACCTCCGGCATGTCTGTTGAGAGATCAAACAGGGCATCAGAAGAGCTGAGGTCACTATGCTCTGCTAAAACTGGCCAGAGTCTGCCCTACTCCCAATGACCCTGCTTCCCTGATTATGTTACACATGCTTAGCATGCAAAATCAACTTATACCAAACTCATTTGTCTGTTAGTATTATGATTACATTATTTTTATTCTTTTACCATTTAGTAATATTAAAACTGCTTATTAGAGGATATTAATGCAATGAATGTGAGATGTTTACAATAAAACATCATCGAGGTGAAATAGTAATTGTGATATGCTGTTTTAACAGAACACCAAATAAAAATTCCTTCCCCCGTTTTATCTCTTGCAGAATAATGGATCCTTGGCATGGTGCCAGAATCACAAGCAGTGCTCTAAGGTAATGTATCTCATACCACATAAACACACGTGTCATTATCACACAACACCGTAGTGGTTGCAGGCTCACCAGTCACGACAGGACTAGTTTCATCATGTCTCCAACTGTTACGAGTCACTTTACCGACAGAGAGCAGAGGACACAGCATGTGCGGTTCATCCTTGATCGATTCTGCTGAGGATTTACTTGTGAACATAGACATTTTCAGCGGCAGTTAATATACAATGTGTTAACCTGATAAGCAGGAAGTGTATTGGAGCAAAAGCATGATCATTTCAACTCTTGTTAATTAGAGCTTTTAGTAGGACAGATTATGAAATAGTTCCCGCAGGGCTTGTTTGCGTTTCATGCCCAGTCCCCGAGAAGGTTGATACAAAGCCAGTGTTGACAGCTCCTCTCAAAAGACGGCATTGACGTGTTCTCTCAACTTGCTTTAGAGCTGTTGACAAGGCTCTCTGACGGTCGACAGAAAACAATAGGAAGCTGAAACAGGAAGGTAAATATCCTTGCATGCTTTGAGCCTGTGGTCCAGAGAAGAGATCGATATGTCTATATAGCTGCCAAAGAGTCTCATGTGCCCACACAGGAGGAGAATGGAAGATACTGTAGGTTCCTCCACTGTTAGCATCCTAGGACAGAAAATAGAATGTAAACATACCTACCTGCCTATGGAGATGTTTACAGAGTTTGCTTTAATACCAGCACAGGGCTGTTTCGTTTAGATGATGACAAATTGCACCTATTTCTTGTGTGTGTACTATCCCTGTATATTGGGCAAGGTGCACAGTTATAAAAACAAGCCGTCTCTAGTGTTCATGTTTGTGTTTCTCACACTGCTTTATTGAGGTCTGTAGTGAATCATATATCTGTGGTTTATTTATTGGGGCATGCATGCATTACATTGTTGTAAATAATGATTAATTAGAAATGCTGCTAAAATGTAGAGTGGTCGTATCGCTCATGCTGACACAACCTGGCTGTTGGTGTACAGATTAATCACAATCAACGTTTTGTGTTCACAGCTTCATAAGATTATGCTTTGTTTGCATAAGCATGTTTGCAATGCAGGAGAGATATTGTACTTTGTTCTTCCAAGTCCAGATTATATCAGTGATTTTCATTACGTTACAATAGACATGCAAAGTATTGTTCTGTTTCCTCAAACTTATCCTCATTTGCATGCTAAGTGTCTGCCAAAGAGTAAAACAGTCAATAAAATCCCTTTTAACATGATTGCTATTAGTAAACGCATATTAAAACACTGTAATAGTTTAAGGACCTCTGGGCAAATTACTTATTATTCACATAGTGTACATACATCTTCTAAAAATGTAATTGGACGTTATTTGTTTCTCTTTTTGAGAACCTTGATTTAGCTAATTTATGACTAAGTGTAATTAGAGGGTTTTAAAGTCAATCTTAAGCTCCTTAAGAAGCAAACCTCTTTTGTTTTCACCATAATGCAGTAAAGCGTGTTTCTCTCCTTTCCACGGCGATGGCCAACATTGGATCTTGGCACTAGTCATTCCCAAGTCATTCATCAGAGTTTTATGTTTGAAAAGGCTTTTGCTGGCTGCAAGTCCAAGCACAGCATACTGTTTTCATAATCTACCAAACATTGCTGAAACTCTGCATATGTCAGAGATTCTCTAATGGAGTGCGTGTTCGCTCCCCGGTCTAACGTCAGTTTGCACTTATTTTTAACCAACTTTGAGGCTGGTAATTTACTAGAGGTTCAGTTTGATGTAATATTGCGTTAATATTTCTGTGCTGTGCTATTTTGCTGTTCCATCTAATTTCAAGTGTTTTGTAGCCGAGCAAATAACATTTTGTGGATTGGCTCGTCTCGATCTGCGCCTCCGTGTAGGTGAGCTGACGTTTTAACTTTGTGGCCAAATGTCAGTGGTTCAAGAGCACACATTGCCACGTTTTTTTTACGTCGACATCATTGACTGGAGTGTGTACTTAGGGGGCTGTCTGTGTGTGTGTGTGTGCGCGCGTGCGTGTGTGTGTGTGTTTGAAAACACAGAGCTATTGTGGCAGCTCTAACAATCGTACCAAATGGGCCCATGCTGTACAGTGGGTGCCAGTGAATAGCTCTGCAGCCACTGATTAGCCTCTTCACTTCATGAACAGCCCAGAGTCAAACAGAGAGACAAAGGCAAAACTCCCATGGAGTGCGCTAGGGCAGAAGGCTTGTCCAGCCAAGGCCCTGTTAAAGCGCTGCAGAGAGCTCCCTGCCTGTGAGGATAATATGTGGAAAGTCTGCTTAATTATTTAGACAAAGATGCTGTGACCTCGTCCGTCTGTCTGCGTTTTCGGAAGTCAATGGGGGGGCCGCCCCCCCCCCCCCCCCGCGCCGCGCGGCGCGGGGCCCCCACGCCCCGCCGCACAGTGAGGAGTGTACCCGTAACGGCAGCAAGGGGTACGGGGGGAGTATGTACAGCACGTCCGGTCCAAGAGTGCATC
>JAOEHI010000014.1:4106724-4123279 GCA_025447815.1 Percopsis transmontana
GCACGCACGCACGCACGCACGCACGCACGCACGCACGCACGCACGCACGCACGCACGCACGCACGCACGCACATACAAGCTGCAGAGCTGTGAAACCACAGCACAACCACCCCCAGCTGTCGGTGTGCACGGAGCTGTGTTCTGTGGGACACAACAGAATGCCGACTCCATAAGCAAGCGTCTTCCAGGCCGTTGTGGGGCGTCAATCAATCAGTCGTTCAGCATAGACATATACTGTACATAGAAAATTGCGATAACTAGATCATATGCCCTGCATATAAAACATACCCTCGCTTGTGTACTTCACAGGCACGCCAAAGGTAGAGCCTTGAGCCTGTGTTTAGGAACTCTTCCCCCAATGACAGAGGTCCTGCATAATGGTCCTGAAGTGCTAGGTGATTTATTGGGAACTGCTGGATGCGTTCAGCCTTCTCCCGTACAGCCAAGCTTGCTTTTCCAATCTCCATCTCATTATCACTGTGCCCGCTGCTCTATCAACAACTCACTACGTCTCAACTGTAATAAATCCTACAGAGGGAGTCGATCCATCCTGGCTGCACATTTGGTTCACTTCTGCACATAATAAATCTCTAATTTACTGCACATGGCCGTATTGATTGAGTTGGAATAGGCTGAACTTGAGAAGCTGTGGGATTGAGCTCAACACGTCTGTGTACACGATGTGTGTGCCTGCTTGTGACAGAGAGAGAGAGAGAGAAGGGGATTGATAAAGAGCGTTATCCGTGCCATCTCACACACAGGTACCTTAATGCTAGTTAGCTGTATCTACAAGACAAAAACAAAAACTACTAAAGCATCATCTTGCTTTCCAGAGAAGTGCATAGTGTGTCACAGTACAATAACAAAGGTGTTGATCCACAGTGTGCAGTCTATCTGATTAGGTCACGTCTCACCATGAAGCGTGTGTTTATCGCTGTTGTTTATCCCATTACTTCTGCATCTTCTTTACTTCTTTATTCAATTATTTTTGACTACATTTCTTCGTTTTCTTTACTTTGTTACATTACCTTAACTAACATTTCCCTCTTACACTATTTTGACTTATTAAGACTACCCTACCTTTACCAAACCCACTTATCCCACCTCAACCTTATCTTCCAAGGAGTCCCTCTGAAGCCCAGGAAGGAGCTGGTGTTTTTGGAGCAGGCATCGGGTCAGCTGGAAATCCGCTGGTCCTCCAAGTTCAACATCTCGGTGGAGCCAGTCCTGTACGTTGTGCAGCGGCGTTGGAACTACGGCATCCACCCCAGCGAGGATGACTCCACAGAGTGGCAAACTGTGGCACAGGTAAGGTCTATACATCAGGGGTTCCCTAAGCTTTTTCACCTGTGAAAATGAATAGCATAAAGCATAAAAATAGAAATATGTAATCAACAATGAACAACATTAAAAATAAATATCATAATTTGATATCATACAAAACTTGTATTTGATTCGTATTCTTGTTATTTATTTATTTATTGAATTTTTAATCTCACGACACCTCATGGCACTTCAGCCCCGCATGTCACAGCGTGCCGTAGACTGCCATGGTTACAGCTGTGACGGTGCTGCCGCGCGCTGACAGACTGTTGCACGCGCTTGCACATTCGTCACTGTCACACTTTGCCTTTGAACGCTTGGCATGGAGAAACACACGCATGACTGATGTGGCTTGCAGGCTCACTTGGGGCTGTGACCCCGCATGAACCCTGACCCCTGTGGCTCGCTCTCTCCCCATCTGTCCCTCAGACTGCCGAGGAACGCGTCCAACTGGTCGACATCAGAGCCAGCAGATGGTACCAGTTCAGAGTGGCCGCGGTCAACGTGCACGGGACCCGCGGCTTCACGGCCCCCAGCAAACACTTCCGCTCCTCCAGAGGTCTGTTACACGTGTGCATGTACATGTTTTGTGTGCGTGTGTGTGTGTGTGTATGTTACAGTTAAGACCTTAAGGGAACGGATCTGGGGCAGGACAGAATGGTTTTGGGTTCATCCCTCGACATGCCTGGCCTAGAACTGTAAAGAAAGATGCCTAACCCCTACCTGCTCCTTAATAGCTGTAATTGTACTCTCTAGAAGTCAATTTTTTATAAATTTATTCATTTCTTACGGAAAACTAGAATGGGATTGGTATGATTTAGTTCAAACCAAATATGCGCTTGTGACTTTGATTCAACTCGTAGCTCACAAAACTGAGGCAGATGGAAACACGGCATTCATCTTCATGACCTTCTATAAACAAATTTGTCTTTTCAGTACCTTGTCAACTTGTACACTAAATCAGATTTATTAAAAGTGCTTCTCCTTCACAGTTTTACCGAACCCTCCCAATGAGCTAAATGGAAATTGAAATTCATGCTGATGTCAGGCAGAACGCGAGTAATGAGAACGCATCGGGTGCGCAGAAAATTTCTTTTCTGTGCTACAACCTAGATCTTAATTTAAGTCTTCAAAGGACGGGGTTCGCTCTCTTTACTGCCGTATAAAATGTAATATGTCTCTGCATTAGTCAGGATATTGCAGGTTTCATATGAATGCAAGTGTTGTGTGGCTTCCAGAGGGAATGAGGTAACAGACCTACATGAGATCTTTGCCACAGATTAGCAAGTAGCCCGTGTTGCTGCTCGTCTGCCCTCCCCTATACACGTCGGATGGTGAATGACACTAAATGACTGTGTAATGCAGCTGCAGATGGCATTTGTTAAATCCTCTGGGTGATTGTTATGTGGTTCCCAGGGATTGCAGGTTCCTGAATGTAATACTGTGTCTTGATTTCATCTGATCCAGATCAGATAACATGTGTTTGTTTGACATGTAGGGGCAGAGCCATTTGCCAAACAGTTCAGTAATATTGACTTCAAATGGCACAGAATGCAGGCCTTGTGGTCTTTTCGCCTCGCAGTTAACACGCTTGCGTCATCTTTCATTTTGAATGAGTTCAACTTGCAAATGTCTCAATAGACCGTAGCAGTGTGAACACCTACTCTCTCTGAGCTTTCTTTCTCGCGCACCACTCGCCAAGCTCCTGCAGCGCTCACCTTCATGTGCCAAATGCGCGCTCGGCGGTGTGGGCACGGTGACCTCTTCTGTCAATCCCTGGTCAGACACGCGCTCCCCCGAGTGCACCAGACGGCTGGCTGACACAGTGAGAAGCCAGGTGGGAAAAGGCTTCAGCTGGAGGGCTGGAAACGGAGCCCCAATCAGCCCAATCAGTCGCGGCAACGTTGATAGATTGATGGGAGCTGTCACGGATTTGATGAGCCGCTGGCCGCGCTGTCTTGCCATTGTTATTTACACTGCACAGCCACATCATCTGATAGCAATTTGGCACCACCGTACTTTGTTAGTGCAATTTGCTAAAGAGCCGCGCGCTTATTTATCTTGCACGGTCAACACTAACTAGTACGGGGAAACCAAGCGTCCCATTGTGTTTTTGGCCCAGATTAAAGTGAAATATGTTTCAGGTTGGGGGGAAGGCAGATGAGAGGCATTGATCATGTTCTCATTATGGGGCTATTCCCTCTGCTCTGGCATCTGGCTCCCCCTACGCCAGGCTAGCATCAGCACTGTACGGCACGCTGGGTCACAGCCCATCTGGAGGGGGTCACAAGCGCGCGCGCACACACACACGCGCGCGCGCACGCACACACGCGCACACATGCCGCAAGCATGAAGTTACACACGCATGCACACACACAAACGCACAATACAAGCCTACACGGCTACATGCATGCACAAACCAACATACGCACATACTGTACACACACACGCGCGCACACGCGCACACGCGCACACGCGCACACACATGTAGACAACCACACACACACACACACACACACACACACGAGCGGAGTGTGGAGGAATGTGAGCGCGGAGCCAGGGAGAGCAGCATGTGTGTGTTAACCCCTGACCCGCCCCGCCAAACGCCGTCGTAGACGTGACATGACACCTGTCATAACATCAGGTGACAGATCGTCAAGGGAGGACTAATTACTTTGCCCGTCGTCATAGCGACCCCCTCGCCCCCGCCGCACTGCAAAGGAAAATAAGTGGCTTGGCCTTGGCTTGTAGTACATTCATCTGCAAATTATGATTATTATGATTATTATTAATATTATCAACATTATTATTATTAATATTATTATTATTATCATCATTATTATCATCGTTGTTATTATTCATAGTATTATTAGTAGTAGTAGTAGTAGTAGTAGTAGTAGTAGTAATTGTATTATTATTATTATTAGTATTATTATCCTTGCATAATGCTTGATTAATATGTGTTACACAGTGGAGTCAGGAGCGTCTTATACAACTCATATACATCTATATATATATATCTATATCCCTGTCCGCAGATAGCCTTCATGGTCAGTTAATGAATGACTGGGTCGTTTGTTGTTGTCACTGTGTGTTCAGATCCCTCCGCCCCTCCCCGCCCAGCCAGCCTACGCATCACCAACATGACGCTGGGGGAGGAAGGCCTGATGCTGGCCCGTCTCAACTGGACCGTGCCGGAGGAGCCCGACATCCCCATCCACCACTACAAGGTGTTCTGGAGCTGGACCCTGCTGGGCAGGTCTATGGTGCCCACCAAGAAGAAGAGGAGAAAGACCACCAACGGGGTGATTTTCCCGCCCGTCTTGTCCCCTCTTGTCTCTCTCTCTCTCTCTCTCTCTCTCTCTCTCTCTCTCTCTCTCTCTCTCTCTCTCTCTCTCTCTCTTTGGTGGCACTCGTCCAAAGCCAATTATGGCGTCCTCCTCCTCCAGCCTCAACACATCACTGGCACACAATGGGAGAAAAGATCATTTGCAATTGTGCCAGGCTATATCAATCACACACAGACTGACACAGTTTGAATGCCACAAATTTAGGAAAATGTCTTGAGACGCATGTTTAAGCGTGCAAAGGAAGCAGCACATCATTCTCATCAACACAGATCAATCGTTATTCAATGGCAATGAATCCTAATTCATAGGTTACTCTTCAAAGTCCTGTTAATAGAAACTAGGAATGTCAAACTGCCAAGACTTCAAATAGGCACCTGAAAACATTGTGTGAACCACTATCTTAATTCTACAATACCATAATACAGTGGGATGAGAAGTGAAAGTCTGGCCTAAACCCCCCAAGGCTCAAATGATGAAATATGAAATGGGGGAGGGCAATGGAGAGAGAATTTCAAAATGTCAATTTCATGCTATTAAAGCTACACTCCTCGATTGTGTTGCCCCGGACACTATGATCACTGTAGGGGGAGGAGTAGAGAGGAGTGCCAGCCCCCCAGCACTTTTTGTTACTCTGGTTTCAACCCCAAGGGGAATTCCAGACACGTATCGAGGAGGGTCAGTTAAACTCCCTTTTAGGGATTTTGGCCCAAAAAGCTTCAAAGCCACTGCATTAAAGCCTGTGACAGAAAAACATATTATCCAGACAGGGATTGCACATGCACTTCTATAGAGTCCTCTCCTGAATTAGTTTTTTAAAATTCACAGCAGATGTGGCGTGGAAGACACTAGAAGGTGGGAGACACCAGACACCTCCCGACACATGTACTACTGCTTTCCACTTTGGCACCTCGGGGGCTTTGAAAGCAGCCTGCCGGTCGAGGAATGTCAAAACACGCTCGGTCAATAACTAGAAGTCATCAGCTTCACGCTGACGGTGGAATGCTGGGAGTCAAGCTCACAATGAGGAAACCCTGGGATGCTTCAATAACATGTCCCCTCGCGAGGCCCTTAAGGCAAACTCCTCCCTACATGTGTTCCCAATAACCAGGCCTTCCCGCGGAGCTGGGCCGGGCTGAGCGGAGTAAGGCTTCCATACGGGGGTAGTGACAGGGGCTTTCTCTCTGGGCTGAAGTGACAGTGTGGTGTCTCTAAGCAGCACTGTCAGCAAAGACTGCTTTGTGTTGCCGCAGGCGCAGACCTGGGTGGAACTGGAGGGCCTGCAAGCAAACAGCACTTACACTGTGGAGCTCCAAGCTGTTTCCTACTGGACACAGGTGCGCCTGAAGAGCCCCAAGGCTTCCCTTCAGTTCATTACCTCCCAGAATAATGACTCAGGTAAAGATGGATGCTTTCGGATGAGTTTGCAAGTTTGTTTAGCTGGGATGTGATGTATAAACAGACCATATCTAGACCACTCAATAAGGGAAGGCTTTAAAGACTATGTATGCCCCCTGTCGGCTCCAGCACTCCTCCCTACCAATAACCCAACTGTGCTTTGAAGTAATGTACAGCATGTATTGTGTTATACACTCCAGTTTCCAGGGTCTAACCAGCAAACGTCTTTCCTTTCCTCCATCCCAGTCAAACCAGCGCTCAAATCCAAGAAGGACGAGATGCCCCCCGTCGGCCCCATCTTGTCGAAGCGCCCCTCTAGTCCTCTAGAGGTGGGCACGCCCTTCTATCAGGACGGCCAGCTCCAGGTCCGCGTCTACTGGAAGAATCGTGGAGGTATGCGCTTCACTCCTCTGCTCCTTGTCCCAGTTAGGCCCCAATTAGACATACTGTGCCCATCCATCACTCCCATGACTCATCCGTACCCTAACAGGACCCGTGTTATGAGGAATCCTCATGTGTTTACACTGCGGAAGATTCAATTTGCAAATGAAGGTTTGGACGGGGTGTGTGGGTGAAATAAATGAAACAATGTGTCTGTGTGAGAGCTGGGTAGCCGAGCGCAGGGTGGCTGGGTGTTAACCTGCACACGGACCGTTAGAGCGGAGCCACCGCTTGAGGAAGAACAATAAACACAGGAGGCCAGAGACTGCGTAATGGGATTTATTGACAGCTCTAGTTTAATAGAATCGCTGCTCCTTCGCTGAAGTTAAGAGAGGAAAACAGTTTGCTTTTAAAAGCCCTGACGTCATCGGCCAGGAAGACAGTGGCAAGGGGGAGCAGGGGTTAAAGCTTATAGGAATGCCTGTCCCAGCAGCATCCAGTGCCCAGCCTCTCTGGTTAATACCGGAGTGGAAACCTTGAAAGGCGCGCTCCAAGGGAAGCCTGTCAGGTCCCATTCACTGGTCTATGTTATGTTACTAATATATGTCATCGCCCAAGCCAAGCTCCACATCGCAGAGTCAAGAATGCACAGACTGGCTACAGGAGAGGCTGGGTTCCTGGGCTGGAGAGGCCCACTGCTGAATCACACACACACACACACTGCGAGAGACAAGAGACTCCTACATGTTTGCTTGCGTTAGCTAGCCGGTCTGGCCCAGTGTCCGAGAGCTGAGTGATGGTGGCCGGGTCGGGCGAGGGTGGGAGTTAAATCCTGGGGACCATCTCCATTTTCCTTGCAGGCTGGTCCGTAGCCTGGGCGGTGTGGCTTCTGCCACCTACCGCGCTGACGGATGACCTTGCGGCTCGCCCCAGAACGCCTCCGTTAAATCATTGTAAGCATATGGGCCGACAGATGCGACTTGGGTTCTGAGCTGAGGAGAAGGGACAAGTTAACTGAACCGCAATTAGAGTCCTTCACTCATTGTCCTGGTGTGAGACAAAGCAGCGAGGCTCCAGTTCAGCCTGGGCCGGTGGGACTGGATGTCTGGATCGCTTCCAGCTGACGATAGAGAGTTTTACTGTACACCGACGTAGATAATATATCACCGTCTGCACGCCGCACAATAGACAGAAGGCCGGCCAATGGCGGCACTTCTAAAGACTCCCTGTTCCCTGTCATGATTGATCCAATGCTACTGCGCCTCTGTTCTCCACCTGATTTCCATGTCCCTTTTCTTGTTTTACATAGCACTTCCCTCCGTCAGACCCAGCTCCGCATATCTTGTTTATTTTTTTGACCAATTTCCCACTTCCTTGTAATTCCTCTCTTCTGCTTCCAAAGAGCTCAGGGGTTCAGAGTGCCAGATCTGTGTCTAAGCCTTCAAAGGACCCCTTTTATCTTCCTCACTAGAACCCAGACCCCCTCCAAGGGGCCAACATAGCATAACTCAATTATTAATCGGAGAAGCGTTTCACATCCAAGCGACACAGTTGAATAATGAATTCAATAATATAAGATGAGGGTGATAGCAGGATAAACAGTCGCTGATTAGCCGACGAGGCTCTACTGTACAGTAATGAGGTTAATGTAGCTGCTGTAGATTGGGCCTGAGGGCTGGCAACACCACAAAAACAGTGCTGTTACCCCACTGATGAGGTTGAGAAATCCAACACTCCAACAAGAAATGTTGTGGTTGATAAATGGTCCCTAAGAGCACAAAAGAATAACATTAGGGGAACAGGAAAAATCTTGACAGAAAAAGATCCAAGCCTGGCAGTTATTGTTGCCAAAAAATGCACGTACACTTGACAAGCAGTCCATCCAACGACTAAAGAGCTTTCGCCTGTAAATTATTGCTATTACTTACCCCCTATTGCTATTACTTACCCAGCTACAGTAAGTGGAATAACAGGGCACAAATAAATTGGCTCCATTAGAAAAAGTGGGACAGGGAAATTGGTAATAGTCATGTATTTCATGCTTGGAGAAAGATAGGTTATCGTCACTATCATGTGATATAGATAGGATTATGGTAATGAAATAATCAGATCTCAGATAGTGAGTGATTTGTGAGACAGCACAGTTTATTCAGATCAGTGATGTTCCTGTTGTGTCCCCATGTCTCATTCGAGGGGCTGTTCTTTTTCCTCCAGACCCCGCGGTGAGCCGCTACCACGTGCAGTGGATGCCAGAGTATTGCAGCCACAACGAGACCCGCGGAGCTGAGAAGTCCGTCACACAGGTTTGTTTCTATCCCCCGCCGTCTGACCAGAAATCCAGAGCCGGAGTTACCCAGCATGCTGTGCAGCTTTGTGCTACGCAAAGCACGTGCACTCCTGATGCTTAGAGAGGGCAGCTCCTCTTAAGAAAACCTCTTCACACTAAATCTGAATCCCTGTTGGGGTTCAGTGTGTACAAACCACTGGCTGTTGTTCTGAATATTATGACTCAGTCGTTGTGGTCAGGCATGTGGTGTGGTGGCCAATAAAACACATTTATGTGAACAGTTTCCGGGAATAGGGGACCGTCACCCCCAGCCACGCTGCTGCATGGGGCTTATTTTGGGGCGCGCTATGGTCTAGGTTGGGGGCTGGGAGATTAGGTAGGGGTTGGCGGGCTGGCTGGCGGGGCTCAGGCTGATATAGTATGGTAGAGGCCTGGCCTATCAACACATTCTTCTGGGACCAGCACTCCCGTTGCTAGGAAATATACATCCTTTTTCTATAGATCACTGGGAAAGGTTCCAGCCTTGTGCTCGTAGGCCCCTGTGTGTGAGCACGGCGCCTCATTCACTTTTAATCAGAGCTGTTTCATATCAGAGGAAATACACACACAGCCCTTCATCTGGGACTGCCCATTAATGTAGAATGGCTTTATTACAAATGCAAGGTCTAAACCCGCCACTCAGCAGGGTTTTTGGTTTCCTAGAAAAGAGATGAGAGAGGCCATTTTGGTTAAGATCAATAAGCGATTACAGTCTGAAGTGAGTGTAAAGCATTAAACTGACCACGCAGAATTCATTAACATGACTTTACATGCCATTGTGATTTAACATTACACATGAATCCACTTTGCGTCCCTCATCTTTAATAAGTTCTTCTTATGTTTGTGCTACATTTGGAAGCCATAAAAAAGAAATAATCATTTGTATTGCTGCTTGAATGGGACAATGGTGGCTTAACCCTTACCATGTGAGTGTTCAAAGCGGTGTTATAATGTGGGGCATGTTCCTTAGGCCTAAGAGGAAACGTGATCCCCTCTGGCTCTATGTATTTAATTATCTCTAAAGCTCCATGGGACCTGACCTGGGCGACATGTCAAAGTCATCAGGGCTGAATAATGTGTTTCTTGGCTCAGGAGAACTACATCAACCTCCCAGGCCTGCTGTTCTCCTGCAAGTACAAAGTCACCGTTCACATGCTCAAGTCCAAGAGACGGCCCAAGGACGAGAGCACCACCTTCCTGACTCCATCCTGCGCCACCATTCGAAGCAAGACCCACAAACACATCCCCTGCCCCGGGGAAGGAAGTGAGTAGTCTACCAGCCTAAACTATAGGTTAATCTGGCTCAAAGTAGGCTCCAACATAGTAAAGGGATAAGTCACGTTTCCTGTGCAACCTACAATACAGGATTCATACATCTTCACTATGACTGAGGCCACTGTTCTCTCGACAGCCCCAGGGCTCCCTAAGGTGTTGGCCAAGCCCGAGAATCTGACTGCGTCCTTTTCCATCAATGACGGGAACATTACTGGCAACTTCCTGTGGCGAGTTTCCAGGGTGGCTCCTCACCAGAGGATCACCGGCTTCCAGGTCACCTGGGCTGAGGTCACCACTGAGAGCCGACAAAACAGCCTGCCCAACAGCATCATCTCGCAGTCCCAGATCCTGCCCCCGGTACGTCTGGTCCCTCTCAAGTTAGACTTTTTTTTACCATTATTCTTACATTAGCGGGGTAATTAAAGCTAATAGTATGATTGAGAAGTTGACAGTTTGTTTGAATTTAGAAAAATTAATCCCCACATCACATGAGTGTCAATAAGAGAGAATACGTCAGATTTTTTTGAATTAAAATTTTCTCTTTCCTTGAATTATTTCTCTCTTTTTTTATTATTGTTGCTAAAATATTTTTTTGCGGCTCGGGTATCTGACCAATCATACTAAAATTGCATGAGGGAGTCACCTCATGCTGTCAATCATCTGCCTATCATAAAAAATTGTTCCGTTAAAGTTTTGTTGCGTAAAGAGTAATAAATCAAGGCATTCTATGATAAGATAGCACTTTATTTGGTCTTGTAGCAGCAAAGAGCTGACATTATACAATACAGATAAGACTTCCCAGGTAAAACTAAATGTAATACAACTACTGTAATATCCTTGGTCGTCAATCACGTTAGCTCTTAAAAACTAGTTAAGTAGAGTAGGAGAGTGGGTACCAGCAGTTGAAAGAGCTTTTTGTCTTTTGTTTTTTAGTTTTCTTTCAAACTCACCAAACTACAGCATTATTCATTAGAGAGTAAAAAACTACAGCATCCATGCTTTTGAACATAGCAGAGGAGAAGCACCCCACCCTTGTATACTGTATATCATCCACATTTTAGAATGATGTTACTGCCTTTGTGCTGCAGGTAGAGAAGTGCTATCTTCAGCACTTCATTACCCTCGCCATGTGTCAGTGGCGAGGGTATTTTAAGGATAATGCTGGTGTGGCCTCTTTACATGAATCTTGTGATAAGCAGTGGTGCGCAGACAGACACAGAGGTAGATCTGAGGGAGGGGCATTGAGCCCCTGGTGGAAGTACTCCTCCTCCAACTTTTCATCTACCGTCCCCTCCTTCCTCTTTCATCTTCTGTGAGAGCTCGGAACAAGCCGCTATTCTACATAATCTGTTCTATCAACAACACGTTCTGCCTGTCTGCACCTCCCAGCCCGCTGTGCTCATCTATAAATAAAACCACCCACTGTATGTTTTATCAGGCTGGCAGCAAAAAAAACAAAAAAAACAAACATGTAAAACAGGTCTCATGAAAAACAAAGTCCTGTTTCTGTCTGTGGTTTCTGCAAAGCGGCTGTTACTTCCCAGGTTTATCCAGCGGCTCATTCAAATTGAGAATTTCAAAGGCAGGGCCTCTTTGATTGATTGCATGCTTTCCCGCCGTTCCCCCTCCCCCGACAGGATCATAACCTGCTTGTGGTGTCCAACCTGCGACCGGCTACCTACTACAGACTGGAGGTGCAGGTCATTACGACTGGCGGGGAGGGTCCTGCCACTGTCAAGACCTTCCAGACCCCTAGTGTCTTACCAGTCCTCCAACACCGTAAGTATTAAGACTCTGTGGTCTGCTCTGCTTTACGAAGTTAATTATTTTCTGGAATAAACGCAATCGTTTCTCAAAACGGTCTTTAGAATGGGAATCTCCAGCCCCAACCCCTCTCTTTTAAATGTATGGTCTGACACTACAGAGAGCCTAACAGACGATAACAAAAATAATAGGTAGTAAAATGACACTCCTTGAATTGCAGTTTGTTGTTTTGGTTTGAAGAGTACCAGCCCCTTCTACACCTGAGTGGCGGGCATTACTTTCTATTCCTGCCCCTACAGCTCTCATTGGCCCAAACCATTTCGAACATCAATAGTGAACTAGGGCTAAAATGTCAGGCTCTGCGGGATCATGGAGTGCACCTTTAACTTCTCAAGTGTTAAATTTAGGCTAGACTGAGCTGAAAGTCTTGCGTAGTATATTTTATATATATTTAATAAGGCTCCCATCTGGCGTGTCTGTTGCAGGGCCGAGACTCCGGCAGCATCATTCTCACCACCAGAAGCCATCCGTAGAGAGACACTGAGTGGTCGCACCAGGCAGAACCAATGGGTCATAGCTTCTGTCTAACAGGGAAGGAATACCATGTGGAACCAAGCAGATACACAGCACACCAGAACATGAGCTGACCCCCCTCTTTTTCATGTAACGCGGGTTCCTCTTCTTCTTCTGGCTCGACAACACATGCTTCTCCTTCCTACCCCCTCTCTCTCGACTGAAGTCACCATATGGGAGTTGGTCTGTACAGTCAAATGCATTCTGTAGGTCTCATTTCCTGTGCTGGGTAGTACATAGTTTACCAGTTCATCTCACAATTCTGAAATATTAGTCCAAGGACTCTCAAAAGGATTTGGCAGCGACAGTTAGTAAAAAAAAACTTCAATTCGATTAGATCTGAGAAAACAACAGCTATTTACTTGATTAGTATGTGTTTTTTAAGACACGTGGAATGGAGGGAAATGCCATGCGATTGTAAAACAATAGCTTATCCATTTAGAAAGAAAAGTAGAAATTCATCTATTTATTTTGTTTTACCCATTACAAAAGGCGCTTAGGCATACAGTATGTTCTGATGAATAATATAACTAAAATCATTTTAGTCTAACCCAAAATATTTCTTGTATGTTGCATGTAGAAGTACATTTGATTTTAGAATTGTAAATTAATAACTTCAAACTGAATGCTTGTAATGGTTTTGCATGACAAACATAAGCATTCTGTTGGCATGAATAATGTCTGTGTTACCTCTTTTGAATAAGTTAGCAATATTTCATTAACAGATTAACAAAGAATTATATGGGGAATAATATGTATTGTTTATTAATGAAATTATAACTTGTGTGGAAATGATGAATTGTATATGTTCTTGGCTGTAGAAATATTTGTCGTGAAACAGTCAGTGAATGTCTATATTTATTTATGTGTGTATTACGAAGTTTGATTTGGACGTGTGTGAATGTGTATGTTTTTGTGTGTTTAGTCTAGAATTTTCGAACTGGCAAAAAAATCTTGTAAAGACATTTTGTAAAAATGGAATTGTACATACAGTCTTATGTTACATGTTATTTTTCCATGGTAGAAACTGTACAAACTGCTAAGTAATAAAATTATCCTTAACCTAATCCCTTTGCTAGTTTGTTTAATTGCAACTGCTACGAGCAGTCAATAGACACATTTCTTCCCAGCCTCGGACTATTTGGCAGATGAATTTGCTTACTTTGGCTGTAAAACGCATAATGCCTGACTCCCCTACACAACATATTCACTGATGGCTTCAGGAGCTTGAGACATGCACTCCACAAATCCAAATAAACAGGTCATCTAGATTACCAGCCAGAGTGAATAAACCATAGCTGGGGTCCGGCACCTCTCGACATAATGCTGGGCTTCTAAGAACATGTATTTGAGGTCTTTAAATCCCTATACTTTGCAGGAGCCTTTCACTCCCACAAAATGAATGTGGAAGTGTTTATAAGAAAATAAAGCCAGCCACAGGGAGAGTGACACTGAGATTTTTTGCTTTTATGTGATGAATATCAGCCATGCGAGTGTAAACTGTGATATGTGTGCATGTGAGACGTTATTTAGCCAAGCGTATACAGTACTGTATAAAGGGAACGGAGAATGTTGTATAATAGTGCATGCCATGGTAAACCTATTTCACCCCTATTTAATCTATGTAATTATTTAACAAATGTAATCAAAACGTGGTCCTTCTTGTTTTCATTATCAGATGCAGTCATTTAAATAATAAAAGGTTATGTAGGCTACTACACACAAACTGCAAACAAGCGTTGCACTTTGCTACAGAGAATTTTCACTTTGAGGGGGATTTAATGATATGCGCCAGTGACCGGGTCTCAAGCTATTTGTCTGTGACAGACCCTCAGTACCTTTCTACTCGGATAACTGGGTGGTCCGATTTAGTTTGGTATGTGACATTCAAACCTGGGTTTTGGACTACCAGAGACGTTGGCTTGTTTAGACCTAATGTAGCAAAGACTAGACTCCTGTTTTAGACCACGGGCCTAGCTCTCATTGTGTCTATGAAATAACGGCAGAAAATGACCTTTTTACAATCTGTCAAATATTCTGCCCACATAGTTCTCTTACTGGCAAGAACCTTTCTGTCTATTATGAATTACATGTCTTCTTTTGATAATCTGTCACAAATGGGAAGCTCAAATATGTTAGGTATAATATGTTAAATCCTACACTGACATTACAGAATATGTATCAGTGCGTGTGTGTGTGTGTGTGTGTGTGTGTGTGTGTGTGTGTGTGTGTGTGTGTGTGAGTGTAAGTGGATGTGATGCCGTATGCAAATGCTATCTGTGTAAGAGAGGTGATATTGGCTTTCCCACCTCAGAGCCAACATGGCCCTAGAGGCAAGCAGATGAATTTCACAATGGTCAAAACCTGTTCTCATCTCTGCCGCTTTCCCCAGTAAGAAATTCATTATTCGGAGCCCTGGTTTTCACACACTTTGCCCCTTCCTTCCGTCAGCCAGCCAGCCAGCCAGCCAGCCAGTCAGTTAGTCTGTCTGTCCTCCTCCGCTCACTTCTCAGGGATGTTGTTTATGTACAGTTCTATTAAGTCACACAAGATTAGTTCCTCTCAGTCTGTGCACGCTAATCCCTCTCCCTTTTCCAGGAGCCCGGCCAGTGTTTAACCAAGGCTTCTTTCTCTGCGGGCCAGCCCAGCCCCTCTCCCTTTCAGGCTGTCACAGCCCCTCTCTACACACACCAAATACCACGGCCCTCAAGTGTGAAAATCTCAAAACAAAGGGCCTCTAGCCTCCTTTGAGGCGCGCTGAGAGAAGTCTAAGTCTCTGAGGACATAAAAGGACAGAAAAACTGCAACAACTAAATAAAAGAGTGGTTGTCAGGACAAAAGCTCTCGTCTCTGACAGTACAAGTGAGAGCTTATTCTCTTTGCATGACATTACATCCCTGTTGAGAGAGTCAGGGGATATTGTTTTCAAATTTAAACAGACATTTTTGAACACAATATTATTCACTGGGCACACTGAATAATCCCTGTCGGTTAAATATTTACCCGTCTATGAGCCTTTAAAAAAATATTTTACAACAGGGAATAAAACACTGAGGTCTTTTAGAGGAAAGCAACAAAGATGGCCTGTTTCTCACACACGTTTCCTGTGACCTGTTAGCACCAGTTCTGCAGATTAATATTGCAATGAGCCATGCATTACTATTTATGAAATCTCAAAAGACATTTTAGCTGGACAACCTGCAATGCTTGAAAGAAAAGGAGTAACATTACCCGTTCAAAGATGGGTGGAACTTAGGTTTTGATGATAGGTACAATCCTGGTTCAACTTTGATGCGTGACGTGAAAAAAAAAAGGATGGACTTTACTTTCTCTTTACTCTTTAGATGACATAGATTGTAACCTGAACGATTTGAAAGCTCACAATTTATCTCCCATGTGACTTTCAGGTCAGCGAGATTGTCAAGTAGAGCCAAGCATTCCCTCTAGATTGTTACCACATGGAAAAGGTCCATTTGCGCTGGTACTCTTTAGGTATGATGAGATGGAATATATTGTCTGTGAGATTGATGAAAAATAACCAGTGTTACCTGCCCCTCCTCCATTAGGAAAGGCAATGTTGCTCTAATGCTGGGTTATGGTGAGAACTCTGACCCTGCCCTGGGCTGCAGCGTGTTTCTGGTTAGACTCTGGTGAGCAGGGACCAGGCAAGGGACACATGAAAGGCTTTCTCTGTCAGGCCGCAAGGATGTTCAGTCTGAGTCTAATGAAGACCAGAACACATAGACAGACTGTAGAACATGCATGGCACACATTATACAACTGGTGGGGCTACGATGCACTGGCCGGGGAACGTTAGCATACTGCTATACTTAAAGGTGGACTAAGTGAAGGGCTAGATAAGCACATGCCTTGATTAAAAGAACGAGGAAGCTAAAGTATAGTAAGCATGCTGAAGCATAAACGTCCTTTCTCAAAACGGACAGATAACGTAATTCTGTTTTCTCTGTCTTTCATTTCAGCTGTAATTCACTTGGCCTTTGTGGCTTCACATTGCACATGGCTTAAAAGTAGTGCTTAGAAAGCATTTGTTTAGACTGTTAGAGGGGAAATTAAAACTACCTAAGGTTATCTGGGGTGCTACTCTGTTGCTGACACTATATAATGCAGAAAGGCAGAATATTTGATTATATACAGGTAAATATATCTA
>JAOEHI010000014.1:4152121-4188201 GCA_025447815.1 Percopsis transmontana
CCCCCCCCCCCACCCCTCCCCCCCAACACACACACACACACACACAACACCAGTCTATAGTGACAAGATATTGTATCATTACAAGCCTAGGTGATGTGTAAAAACTGTAAATGTTTAAAACATATTTTATTCTCAGATACATTTAGAATCTACACTGTTGTTATTTTCAATTACTGAATATTTACTTCTACTTGACTTGCATACATTTGTTTACAGTTAGATGCTCGTATATTACCAATATACTATATATTCATTTGCCGGGAGGTTATTTCAAAAAACGTCTGTCCACTCCCACACTGCACGTTATCTACGACCCCCCCCCCCCATCTGTGTGTCTGTCTGGCATAAGAGTGTTTATCGAAGCTTTAAATAATGCAGATGGTAATATGATAAGCGAGCTGTCAATGTTGGTGTCCGCCTTAAACAAGCGCACCGACACACAAATGGATACACGGATCCAGGCACGGGCAGATGGACGTACATACGTAAACATACACACACATGCACACACGCATCTACATCCCAGCACATATACTGTAGAGCATACATCCACAAGCCATTCAAATGTTCACAATATAATGTGTTAACATTAAATATGTTCCCAATGCCTCGTGTAGGTCAGGCTCGGGACTGTTTTGTGTTTCCAGTGTCTTCTCAGCTCATCATACCAGAGTCACAATTTTGAACAGTCAGAACATCGACCTGAAGAGCTTTGCTGGGAGTGCATGTCTAATGCAACCCAGTCTGGGAATACTGCCAGTCTACTGTTACTCCTCCAGTGGGCTTTAACGCGCACGCACTCACGCACGCACACACACAGACACACACACACACACACACACACAGACACACATGCACACACACACAAATACACACACCCACGCATGTAGAAAGAGAGGGAGGGAGAGAGGGAGAGAGAGAACTTTGTGGTCTGTCACTGATCTCTGCTAGCATGCACAAACATGTCCGAGGTAACCATGGTCTGCTTGTCAAAAGTCACAAATATGCAGCTCTCATCCACTGATTTTGTGTTGACGACATGTCTCATATGACTTTATGCTTGGGGTCATAAAAGGCGCTACAGATCATCTGAATGCAGCACGTAGAGGGAAAGAAAGAAAGAGTTCAGTATGAAGCCCACTATTTTCCAACTGCAGGCCTACTACATTGCCTGTTACCCTGCACTCCATATTACTACACTGCCTGCATCCTTGTGCGTCACAAATGCATGTGTGTGCATGTGCAACTGTCATTCTCTCTACTCACATACACACATACAGTTTAAGTATAAGTAGATATCAGTTGAGAAGAATCAGTTGAATTAGAAATGCACACATGAATACACACACGTACGCGCGCGCACCCACACACACAACCCCCCATCTCCCTTATCAGAGAGAGTGACTGTCAAGAGCCTCAGAGGAAGAGTGAAACATTAAGAACACAGTGTGAGAGCGGTCCTTCTCAATATTTAATCAGGATACAGTTCAAATCTAACCCAAATGTATAATCACTACAACTGGGGATTGAATGAATTGGTGTTTAAGTGCTTGCAATGAGCTAGCCTCCTTATGCGTGTCTATGCGTGTGTATGTGTGCACGGGTTTAATGTAGTTTCATTCATAAAGTATGCATCAACCTCTAATCTTCAAGTGTTATTAGCTGGGTTCTATTTTAATTAAATAGTGCAAGAGATAAACTTGTACAATATGTCAAGAGATGCATTTGTAAAATACCTGTCTGTGAGTGCGTTCGCGTGCATGACCTACAGGTGAACCACGTATTGGCATACTTACAATACTTAAATATTTACAATGGTAATTATTATAATATTTTCAAATTCTATTTATTTATACATGTATTAATGTGTATCTTCGCTATGTTTATCATCTAATAGGGGGCATTTGTGACTCTCTCCTGTCCGACGGTAACATTCTTAGTGGCACACAGACCTGACCTAGAATTGCTACTTAGAATTCGGGCTAAACCAATACGCTGGAACGGGTGGGGGAGACGACAGGAAATCTTGACTGGACGTAATTGAGTAGGACCACTGGAAGCTCGGGTGAAGGGGGGGAGACACATTTCTATTTTATAATGTTACCATGATAATGTTATGATTTGATATGTGCACGGTATATGTCTTCGGCCATTCGGAAAAAAGGACATTAAACAACATTTCAGGTAAGTTTTTGGGAGAAAGTGTCGCTGCCACAGCTCGCCTCCTGGCAACGGTACACGCGGGTCCTCCTCCCGGGGACATCTCACTCCGGTATCCGTTCTTCCCTGCCTCTGTCCCCGAAGGCTGGCTACAAACCCATCGTGTCTGGCCTGGCAGACAGCGAGGTCGTTTCATAATAATACCGATTTTGTTCGTGCTATAACACTGGATTATTATTCAGAATGTTTTCGGAATGGTGTAGCACCCTCGGAGAATTATTGTTTTTTACCCTATTATACCGGAGGACTGACCGAGCTTCGTGAAAATGAAAAAAGGATACAATGCAGCGTGCATGTTCTACATTCTACGAGATTACCGGGCCATTGGTATTGTATTTCTCTTACTAGAAATGTATTTAATGTGATTTATAAACGCGCAGCAGATTATAGGCCTCGGCTGCTGATTGTGTCGGCCAGCCTATCATCTACCGAGCGATTCGGTGGCGATTTAATTGTTACATTGTTACTGGTGCCAACATAACTTGAAAATGTACATTAGCTGTGGGAGGGACGATTTTTATTAAACAAAGCATAAAATGTATTTCGTTGAATTCTATTTGTCTGCTTGCACTGGGCTAACGTCGTTGTTCTTGGTCTCAGCCGCCGCGAGTGCCTCCCTCTCGGGGAAGACTTTGTTTGCGCTGGCCGAGGCTCCATGAATGCAAGTGCTCAAGTCCTCCCTTCCCCCCAGCTCTGGCGAAACAGGAACAACTTCTTTTAGGAAAAAAAGTTCCTGGAGTTTGAAGCGCCATGGAATACTTTGTCCGCCAAGCGTTGTCCAGTGAGGCGCTGAGATTTCAGGAGGAATTTATTCTCTAGCTGTTGTTTGTCTGCAGAGGATAGCTTTTAAATTGGTATGGACATATTTTTGTAGGCTACTTTCTTCCGTAGGTCCGGGTACAACTTAAGTTTTGTGTTTAGTTGCCTTAACAAAGCCTGATAAAGATTGGACAGATCAAGCTGAGGTTTTGTCACTTCAGTTAAATTAATGTTAGGTCTTTAAAAGAACGAATCTAAAACATTTAACGTTAAGTATGATGTTCTACAGACATCTTACCTTTACTTCTAGTTGGCTTGTTAATTATGAGGCTTATGCTTGACCACATGTCTAGCAAGATTTGAGATCAACTTGAATTACTGTGATCTATTATCATTCCTATCTACCACTATGGCGCTGTCTTTTCCTATTTCATTTTCAGGTACAAGCACAATAGGAGCAATGTTAGCTTTTGTCAGCTCATGGACCTGCAATTTTGTGTGTTAAACATTTAATGCAACATTCACATGTTCTCGCGCACTCTACCATTACCAGTCCATATATCCCTTTTGAAATGTGCATTGTTATGGTCTGACACAATATACATTTTCACATTTGTGCCTGCAGATATTTGGAAGAATTTCTATGAGGTTCAAGGGAAGAAGAAACCCCTTGGTATTATATCATGCCCTGTCTCTGGTCCCTGATGTGTACACATGTTTATATCTGTGGTAGAAATCAGAGTCTGGGTAAAGAATGTTACTATAACCCCTATGGATCTAAACTTTGCACCAGGGTAAATAGACTTCTTGTATGTTTGCCACATGCGGTCTTCGTCAACATGAGCCATTAAGTGCTTTTTCGTGCCTTGCCCTTGTTTGTGTCACTGGTTGAACAAAGATCTCTCCCTCTCTTCCAGGTGTGAATGACTTGTGGCTGTAGGGTGTCGTGAGTTGGGCAGGTTCTGTGCACACAGCCTCCGCGGCTGACTGGGAGGAGTCAAGAGGAAAGCAGACATCAGTGCCCAGGGGACCTGAGGCCTGGTTCTCCATATGAGGCCCTGCTGAAAGGGCAGGGGGCTTCTGAGGTAACCCAGCTCTTTCTGTCTCTCTGGATCTCCTCCTACAGCACCTTTCATCTTTTGCTCTCATCCCTTTTACAAATTAATTCTCTTACTAGTCCTCAAGCGTTGCCGCAAATATGCCAAGAAGCATAGGAAGGAGATAAAATAATTATGATTGAGCATTAACTTTGTCACCATTCTTAGCAAAAAGTAAAGTAAAGAATGAGACGTGTATGCTTACCAGCACTTCCTAACCGGTTGGGTGCTCTGTTATCTGAGCTGTTCATTCCCTGTATTTATGCCACTCTGTTACAGTCTGCTTTTTTATTTAACAGGTGCTGCGATTGTTTCTGTATTAAATCTTAGGCTAATGTCTGCTACCTTATTCAGCGTGGTGGCAAGCGCTTCCTTTCTGGCTTGAAAGACTAACCTGATAATGTAACACCGTTCCATGTAAAGGGAACAAATATAGCATTGGTAGTGCTGAATATCTCTCTCTGTATCCTTGACATTTATCTTTGGGGTGCCCACATTGATAGCTGCAGTCTTATGAGAGAGAGCTTGAATTGTATTAATTGTGCCCTGTAATACAACCACTATTGATGCTTATGGGAGCAGTATGTGAAACGGACCCACTGCTGAGTTGCTTTGGACTATCAGTGCTATGTTTGGTCTGATCTGCTGATCTGCACACACTACGGATGCAGCACGGTCAGGGCGTTCTGCCTGAGAATGCTATCCGCACTGTTTGTTTATTCGCTATCTTTTCCAAGGAGTGTTAACCAAAAACCAGAGATGTGAAGGACGGAGAGAAATGGATATTGATGTAAAGAGGTAAAGGATTTATTTTCTCCTCTGCAGTGACCTATCATGTTTCCTTACGTTGGTTACGTGCTTCAGGGGTTTTCTAATTAAAAATCACAGGGCTTGTGTTGTGTATGACATGGTGGGATGCGTTGACAGGGTCGACGTGTGTCTGCCTGGGTGGTAGGTGGCATGGGGCTCCCCTCCGATATTACAGCCGTGTGTGGGTGCGTGCATGTCTTTTCAATGATGGACTGTTTAATCCATGAGTAGGCCGATTTCATTCCTGTATCCCCTGTTGCAAACTGATATGGTCCTAAACTTCTAATCATATTTAGAAAAGGAATGCTTCACACTGCCACACTTAAAATTGGAAAGTTTAAATTTCCCTAACTCAAGACTCGTATGTCTGCTAACATCTTACAGATAATAAACACAAATTAAGTAATACAGCTTTAACTGCTGGATGATTTTTCCTTTGCATAATTTTGAAAAGAGAGAAAACAAAACAATTTGCTAGTTGTGTCGAAATGTACCTGCGGGTTGTGTGGAAGAATAGTATGATCTTTATTTGTCACAGATTGCCTTGTTGTTCTTGGGCATAGCTTTCTTTTTTTATTTATTTTTTTAGAATTGAAAATACATAAAGCTGTTCCACATAATTCCTTCCCTTAAATCTATGGCTTTCTAAAATGTGTTGAACCATTGACAATTCAATACCAACTGGGGAGTTATATGCAACAGTGTATTTTGGATATAAACCTCACCACTAATGGGGAGTTTTTGAGTTGAGAAGTTTGTAAGCTGTATTAATCATGGTATGCAATATATTGCGGCGATAGGAGCTAGAAGGTAGAATAATCAATATTTCTTTGACAAATCATTTATTGGTAAGTCATTTACATGAAAGAAATTACTAATAATGTTGCCTCTCTAACTGTCGGTGTCCTGATGCACAATCTTACCTGAAGAGGGAACGTCATTTGTTGGCGGAAGAATGCCGGTGTAACGGTTTTATTTTCCTCCCTTTGTGCTCTGTAGTGCTGGCTGTGTTGTTGTGGGAGGTTTTGTATGTGAGCATGTGGGTGGGTTTGTGTACATGCAGGATCCTTGGGGATGTGTCTGGTTGAGTTAGAATGTACCCGTCACTCGCTTTCATGCAGCTCCGCTGTGATTGACAGTTACGGCTGAGCTGGACTGCTCCTGCCGGCCTAAGGTGGGTCCTCTCCGACAGAGCTGTTCTCCCGTGAAACCCAGGGGCCACAGTGACCCCCAGTCACCTGAGCCAATGCTCAAAACCCCCCTACCATGCTAATGCCTGGTAGGGGGGTTTCATATCCAGTTAGCATATCGACTCTCTGCACTAGTTAATATTATAGTGTCGCTTCACGCTTTGTGGCAACAATACGAGCTCAGGCTATCTTTGTTTAAGCTGTAAAACGATTATTTCTCAGAATCAGTGGTGCACTGCGGTAGCAGAAATATAGACACAGATAAGAAGCAAAAAATAAATGTGTGTGTGTGTATATATATAAATAAATGACGAATTATTATTATTACAATATATATAAAATGACGAATTATTATTACAAATGTAATTCCTATAAGTGTAGAACTGTGTACAGGATTCTGATCTGATTGCAAGCCTGACACCTTCCATATCTGATACAGCAGTGTAAGCTGAATCCATTTTTGTGTACCCAGACCAGTCACTTCACATGTCACTAAATACAAATTTATTCTGATTAATGAATCAGAACAAGTGTCAATATAACCCCAGTGTGGTTGTTGGCCACTCTACACCTCATGAGCTATTTTTAGCCAAATGTATTTTTATAAAGCAATAGCCAGGGAAGTAATCATTTTAATATATAATAAGCACATATTGCTTGCAAGTAAACTCGCAGTGCTTGGTTTCCATTCAAAATCGATTTTCTTATGATGGCTACTTACCTTGGAGTGAGGGAAATATCAAAGCAGCTTGGATGAGTCCAAAAGTACATGTTGGACCTTCCGTGTGAGATTCCCTCTGAGGTTTCAGTGACGGGTCATTATATTGTAACCAGTCTTAGAATGATGATATTGCCTCCCAGAGTCTTGTTGCCCTGTCACTGAATGCTCGGAGAGTGGTTACCAATGGAGAGATTATAATGATTTTACCTGACAAGATAAAAGACACGGAACAAACAAAAAGTCTAATTTCTGTGCCGTGGAATAGTGTTCAAACAGCACTTTATAAAAGAGGTAAAAAGGGTATAGGTGATAATTTTACTCGTCCATAAGGCAGCATGTAGCTCTTTTGCAAGCACAACTTGACATGACATTTCTCTTGAATCACATTTTGCTACTAACTTCACCATTAAATTGCACCAAATAATCTGTTATCAACAGTGCTCCCTCTCTCTGACAGGCATTATTGTAACAAACTTGCTACATCACCTAGAATCAATGGTAATTTGTTATTGGCTATTTTTTCACAATTGTTTTTGTATGTCTTTGTATTCAAACCCAGTAATTCCAAAAGTGTGGGTCGGGCCATGGGGATTTTGAAAGTGCAAGGTTATTTTTATTGCCATCTTTGCAAAATATTAGTAGTTTAGTTAGTATTTTTATTTGTATATAAAAACACAAATTTGTTTAGCTATCCTGGATTAAATGCAATTGACCACTGAGCAGGTCCGCTCAGTGGTCGTCAAACTGTTTCAACACCCAAACATACATTTCATAACATAGGTTAATGCTATGTCAGACAAATAATCTATGTTTACCATTGTACCATATTCTTGAAAAAAGGAGAATATTCACTGTTTCATAAGAGCGTTACACTGGCAAAGAGGCAGGGAGTGAAACAAACAACAACAAGCCCTCACTCATGCAAACAGGGGCAACTTGTAGTTCAGTGAAACTCGCTTGTGCTGCAGTGCTAGGCCATTAAGTGGCAAGATTTGCGTGCGGCTGTTTGTACGTATGTTTCCACCCGTATATGCCTGTGTGAGTGTGTCTCTCCTCGTGTCTGTATATTTAATTGGGCAGTTCTCTGCCAGTGTGTTTAAAATTCCATGGGAATGACACACCAGTGTAAACTGGGGTAATTCAGGGATAGACTGTGGCTCATGTTCTCTCCGGAGCGCTAATTTTGGTCCACGATAAAGGAGAGGGTTCGTGTGTGTGTGTGTGTGTGTGTGTGTGTTTATGTTTTGGTGTACGTGCACCGGAACAATCGTGCGAGTGTGTTTTTGGTGAGATTGTTTTTAGACTCATCTGTCAGTGTACCTGGTAATTAGAGATGCCTCTGCCTTGTGGAGTGGCCTTTGCCATGCTCCTCTGGGGCAGAGGCCCAGGCGGCCCACACATTTATTTGTTCCCTGCAGTAAATTAAATGACTAACTAAAATTGAAAAATGTATTCTCTGCTTATGTGTATACTGTTCCTTCTAGCTTGAGCCAAATTCACTGCTCTTGTGTATTACAGTACGTTTCAGAATTTGGAATTTAATGGCCAATGGCTGAAAGGCTTTTTGTGTGGCGTTGCTGCTATTGACTGTGGCTTTAAATGCTGACATTTGCTGTTTGCTTTTAAATTAGAATGTGTCATGGCTTTTCAGATGTTCTAAATGCTCAACCCCAAGACGTTGCATCATCTGTTTACTTGTGGCCAGTGGGTGAAATTTTGAAGAAGCCTCTCGACCCGAGAATAGCGTGACCATCCTTTCCACTTTGCCTCGCTGTTGTAAGAGTCGATGACGGGGCCCGACCGTTGGGGATTTCCCACAATGATTTTGGACACAGGGAGACGTCCTCACAGCGTGAGCGAGGGAGGAATGCGGCCAGAGTGTGGGAGCGCTTGTAGGGATGGAAGGAGGGAGTTTTGGATGAGAGTGCACAGTCGAGGGAGGGGAATAGAGTCGGGGTCTGTGTGGAGAGGAGCCCACTTTCTTTACAGGCTGCTTATTGAGATTACTTGAAAATGGACTACTGTTGGAAAACCATATAATGTAATGTGTTGTACGAGTAATGTGTTGTACGAGCATGTGTTGTACGAGTGTGAGAGTTAGGCAGGGATATAATGGTGTGTTGCTTCTCTCTAATGAGCTTCTTAGTACCAAATAGACTAGACAAGCAAATCTGTGTACGTGAGACACACCCACTTGAGCCCGCACAGATTGAGCCCAGAGAGAGGGAGATGGAAGTTCTGGGTGAAGTGTGTGTGCGTGTGTGAGACAGATCAGAGCAGCCCAGAGTGCTGAGTGCCAGTCTTGCTGCCAAGGGCTGGCCTCCATACGTGGCACCGTGCCCAGGCTACGCCAGCAGATGTGTCACTAGTGACTCAGCTGTGCGAGCGTGCGTGGTGGCGTGCACGGGCCAGAGACACCCATCCGTGCTCACGGATAGTGTGTGTGTGTGTGTGTGTGTGTGTCTTGCTCTCTCTTACGGGTATATTGCTATCGCACGCTTCTCCCCCTTTCCTGCTTCCCTTGCCACTTCCATCATGGTGATGGACGCGGCTCTGTCACCGCCACATGATGTGACAAAACGCGACATCACACACATGTCGCCTCCTCTGGCATGGAAGGGTGTCGTCTGCCACACAGAGGAGGGATGCCGGGTTGGGAACCCGTGGCACGGACTCGGCAGACCGAAAGCTAAAGGGATTACAAAAGTGATTTAAGGAATGAAATAAAGGCCAGGGCTCCTGCTAAACGGAACGGTTTGAAAAAGTTCACTGTAAATATTTGACATGGCTCGCAGGTGGAGAAACAAGAGCCTAGTCATGCATGGGCCGTCGCGGCTCATGTGAGTGGGCTTGTTCTCGCCACGGGCTGGACACCTCCTCTTTGGCGTCACAGCTCTATCTTTAGTGACACTCTGCGTTCAGAGAGCTGTGTGTGTGTGTGTTTGTCATGAGAGCCAGGGTGTGGCGCGATTCAGGAAGTCGCCTCAACAGGTGAGCACGCAGGTGTGCCCCTTAGCCACTCCCCAGTCAGGGTACTGGAGGTCAGGGCAGGAAAATGCATCTTGGCGGAAGGGCAGTGTGGGACAGGTTCTAATGAGGCTGTCATGTTTGTAGGAAGGAAGTAGGACCAGCGCCACATTCTGCTGTCTCTGTGCTCTCAGACTGCCCACGCAGCACAAGGAGACAGGTATGCGGTAGGGACTGTAGCAAGCTAACCTGTGTTCCCTGCTTGTGCGTTTCAGACACAAGCATCTTTCTTTCACATAACCCCCTCACTTAATCGCTCAACCATCGTACTGGAATTTTTCAGAGATGTGTTTATGATACTTTATGGTATGGATACATTTTGACAAGTTATTAACGCCAATAAACAAGCTTTACTCAACATGGATTTGCTAAGTTGAGGTCATACTGTCCTTTTGAGAGCATGAAAAGCAAATACACTACATGAACAAATGTAGAATAACTTGGACTTTACTAGACAGTATTTGGTGGTTAAATTACATTCTAATGTGTCCAGTTTAGAAGCAAGTCTAAAGGTTGGAAATGCATTGGGGAAAAATATGTTGGAATTGAAGTAATGAGTTAATTCAATTTGATTTGGTACATGTAACACGTGTGTGTGCTTATGTAAAGAGAGTGTCCTCCTCTAGAGCACTGGCATGTTCTCTAGACTGCGTGGTGCCTCACTGCCAGCTGTGGTCCTTGAGTATTGTGTTGCAGTAATGCTGCGGAGGGGTGGACAATACCGTTTCGGATATTGGCCTAAACAAATGGCAGGTTAAAGAATTTTCTTGAGATGGAGGCCGAACAGACGGAGTGCGAGCGGGTAAGCGAGCGAGAGAGAGAGGGAGCAATACTCTGTTGTGCCTGAGCTGCAAAATGGGATTTGCATAAATAAGCCTGAAACATCAGCAGGCCCTTTACAGCTAACAGCAGGGCTGAGAAGAGGAAGAAGAGATATATGTGTGTGTGTGTTTGGCTTTCATTTTTAGTCAATTTACTACATTTAGAGTTGCTGTATATTGGCTACAATGTCGGAGTTCCCCACCTCCTGACTGGAAGTGGGGAACTCTTTCTTTTCTTTTAATTTCTTTTACATTTCTTTTAATAACAAAACGACAACAAAAAACCTTGACACTATACTGGTTTACCTCCACCCATTGGGTGACGTAGCTAAGAATGGTCTCTTCTACTCAGCGCGCTCAGCTCAAGACTACCAAGACTGTTACGTAAGCTGTAGATGAAATGCTCAGCTCTACTGCCACCCGTGTTGGAAAACCCAAACCTAATTGAATTGAACTATTTTCTGCCCTCTTTTCATGTGGAAACCCGTATTTATATCACAGGCAAAATACTCATTTTTAGGGCCTCATTATACTGTTTTTCCCAATAGCTTGCGTGCACTGCAGCTCCTGCCGTGTGCCATGATAGACAGCTCAGCTGCTTTAATGGAGGTAGAGAGGGAGTGGAATCTCTGTGATTACCTCTGTGTTGTGTTGGGGTGTGTGTATTTGCTCTGCTCCTATCTGTTGGTGTGCGTTTTGTGGTTCAGCGTTCCCCGTGACAGCCGTGTCAGCAAGCTCCCTAATTAGTGTCTCGTTAGTGTGTGATTGGAGGCAGCGGGTGATTGACAGGTCCCGCCGTTTGTGTTTGTGCGTGCGGGCACGTGCTCATATTTCATGCGTTTGTGTATGATTGGGGCCCCAGATTTGCGTGACACCCCTCGGGGGCATACAGGCTAGTTAGGGCTAAATGAGGTTGGAAGCCGGCGCACTGATACTGAAAAATGAGAGCTCCTTCAGCTTACTAAGTAGTCTTTACATGGGACTTTATTTGCACAGTGCCAAATTCTAACTTCACTAACATTTTTTGTAATCAGCCTTTTGTCCAAGTTCTCCCCTTATTTTTTACCTGCCATTTTTACATGTCTGTGGTAGGAAAGAGTGGGCTCCCACACCAGGATCTCCATTTAAACGCCTGACATTTTGGGTTCCTGTTTTTACTGGTACTTAGCCCATTTTCTGTGCATGTCCTATTCATTTAATTTCGTCACCTTCCCTCATTTGGCCCTGAGATAACTGCTGTCTGGCAATGTATTCTATTGACACACTGTATGCGATGCTTCAGGCACACTTATAGCATCCAGGAACAAGGTCAGTCAGTATAGTTACCTCACGGCACCATACAGTTGAATGGAAATAATGCGGTTTTAATAAAGCAAAGGATAATATAACTATTTACACACACACACACGCAGAGCGCCACTATACAGTACCTCCTTCTCTGTCCCTATGGCGAGGTAGGCATGAATAGCTTGTCCTGCAGGCCAGTGATTAGATGAGCTGCTTTGGCTTCTGTCTGTGCATCTGCCTGAGCTACTGCCACTGGAGCAGTTAGTGTGTTTGTCTGGTTCCCAGCAGCCTATGCTCCCACCTCCCCCAGCTCCACCCCCCCTGCCCCAGGGAAGCTCTGGAGCCAGTTACAATGTTGGAGTGTTTTGGAGTCGCTCCTAAATATTTTCAGGATGACAATATAATCTGACTGACTGCGGTGCTCTCTCGAGGCGGGATTCGCACATAACGTTGGGGGTTGGATGGCCATGTGACCTATACCAGCCCCTCTTCCATTTCAACTCCAAGTTGAACTATAGCGGCGATAGTTACTGCCCATTATGGACACGGTGGCAGGGTCTGTAATGCTGGCCCAGGCTTCTTGTGTGGTTGCCTTTCTTCTAGTTTTGTTAACTGTGATCTTTTCCTCCATCTCTCTTCTCTCCTGACAGTGTGCCCAAGGGCTTTGAAAGCCCCCTGGGGAAGCTTCACAAATACACACCAGAACGAAAAGGAGACGGACTTGCCTATTGCCTCTTGTTTTCCACACAGACACACACGCGCGCACACGAACAGGCAGCGCACACACCCACACAGGCGAGGACATAGGGAGAATGTTGGAGGTCCAAGAGGAGAGGCCAGCGGGGGCAGGAACAGCAGCGACACACTTCAACAAGAAGGAGCGAGGGAAGAAAGAGCGCGAGGAGGCCAAGGACGGACGGGGGAACCTCGGGAACCTCGGGAACCTCGGGAATCCTGTCCCTGGCGCAGGCAGGAACGTGCGGGCCAAGGCGCCCCTGTCGCACGCAGGAAGTCCCCACCAGCTCATCACTCCGCCCTGCTCTGTGGTCCTGGGAGCGCCATCAATGCACTCCAATAGGCTGAAGAATTCCCCGTCCGCCAACACACAGAGGTGAGCAGGCACACACACAAACACGCCAATTAGGGGAGGTCCTGTAATTTTATGTGGTGGTGGTGGTGGAGGGGGGAATTCTAATAAGAAATGGTTTATCTATAAAACACTGTTATATATTTATTTATATAATTTTTTAAAATAAAAATTAAAAATAATTAAAAAAACATTAGGGATGGGCACGAGTACTTACAAGTGACCGCAATGATCAATCATGACAACGCAATAAATGCGTGAATGGATATTTATAATAAGGACAAGTATACTACCAAACGCATGGCCTCGCGTTGCACGTGCACAATATTGGTGTTTCCACTCTCTGCGCGAGTTTCCCAGGACATCCCTTGCCGTATGTGGGGCTTCGGCGTGTCGCACATGTGCAGTCAACCCGCACAGGTCCGTACGGACACAGCATTTTGGAGGTGCACAGACAGGAAAGTATCCATAGGTGCTGCCAAACATGGCGGCATAGAACATGTGATTACACTCGTTGGGAGATCAGTTGGACTGGCTTGGCTTGATGGACACTTTTTTCATACCATATGGTCAAGCTGCTCCCACAACAGCTCGATAGAGTTGAGATTAGAGACAGAATACCAGCTGACTGCTTCTTCCCTAAGTAGTTCTTGCATAATTTGGAGCAGTGCTCTGTGTCATTGTCCTGTTGTTGGATGAAATTGGTTCAAAACGCCATCCACAGGGCATGGCGTTGCAATATGCCTTTTACTCTGTGCAAATCTCCCACTTTACCAGCACCAAAGCATCCCCATACATCACATTTCCTCCACCATGCTTGACGGTTGACGTCGAGCACTCCTCAAGCTGTGCTTTCATTGGATCTGCACCTCACAAAAGTTCTTCTCTGTGATCCAAATACCTCAATTTTTTCAAAAATAACAATGTTTAGGATTTATTTCTGATCAATTTTATGTTTCAATTTCCATTTAATACATAATTTATAATCTTTCAAAAACAAGGAAACGGGGACATTTCTCAGTGATTCCAAACTTTTGAACGGTAGTGTATGTACTGTATATACAGTAGGCTATATCGTCATATCGCCAAACCCTAGGGTGGGACAAAACTCAGTTGTTTTATAACAAAAAGTACCTGAAAATATGTTAAACAACCTTATCGTCCAACACTTGCTTGTTTATAGTCCAGTTAGCCTGCAAGGGTGGTGAGGAGTCAAATACAGTTTGTGTGTGGTCGTAGTGAAATATAATCTTGACACCAAGGGGGGAAAAGTGGGCAGTTAGCCATGCCTGACATCCCAGCGCCGTTTTAACATTAGTCAGTGTGTTTCACGCTTCTACCTGGAAGGTTTGGATCTGTGTTCGAGAGCCATCCCAGGGTCAGGCAGTTCACCATTTGGATGTTCTCCCTGCTGACTCATGGATCTGAGGCCTCTGGAAACGGCTGGCTGGCTGGACTGCCAAAGTCCTGGATTTTTTCCCTTTTTTCTGAGCACTGTCTTGTGTGTGTGTGTGTGTGTGTGTGTGTGTGTGTGTGTAGGGGGGCGGTGAAAGCTGTGGCTGTGCTTTTTGTTGGCATTTGTCTGATTCTTGTACATTCTCAAGGAAGTGTGTGTGTGTGTTAGTGGGCAAGTGAGAAAGAGATTAGGGTGTGGTATGGGGAGTTCCCTGCCTGTTCTGTGTATGTGTGTGTGTGTTGTGTTGTGTGCCTAGCTGAGCTGCTCCCATTGCCAGTTAGCACTACGTCTTCAGTGTGTTGCTTAAGGTTAATCGCTTTATGTGGAATTCCCCTGAACTCCATACGGTCCTTTGTCCTGTTTAGAGATCCATACAAACTGCTTGTAGTCTGAATTAGTTCAGCATTCACTCTAGAAGGAAAGAGTCACTTCCCTCCTATCTTCATTCCTCTCTCTGTTATGACGCTAAAGACAAAAGCTGTTTGAGGTGGAAAAAGCTTGCTGTCATGGGCAGGTGGGAGATCTGGCCTCAGGTTCATCTATGCTCAGCTTGCTCAGTCTGTCTCCATGCCCCCTCTCTCCAGCCTAGTGCTGGGGTTGGCTAGCTGTACGTCTGCTTGTACCCATTGTTCCCCAGATGTTGGCATCAGGATTCATAAGGATAAAACTGATGCAATGGACAGACCTATCCCTGGCATTTATTTACCCAGGGGAATTTATTTTAATTAAATGTTTATGATATACTTACACTAAATGTAAGTGGGCTCCTCTGATAATTTGATAATGATCTCTTTTGATGCCAAAGTAGACAATGATGTTTTTCTCTCGATACATAAAGTTTTAATTTGATTCCATTTAACCATGGCTGTATTTTTCACTTGTCTCTTATTGCTCAGCCCTAAACCCAAGACAGAGGCCATGGTACGCTCACCTCCGGTCATGTCCCCCTCCAACGCCACCCAGTTGGACTCTAAACTGCCCAATCAGGGGAAACCCGGGAGTGTAGGCAGCCAATCGCAGCCTTCCCCCTGCGACTCCAAGACACTGGGTGCAAAAGGAGCCCAGGGCGTGGCAGGGGCCATGGGTCTGAAGAACGGCCAGGGCCTGACCTCTGGCCCAGGCTCCAAGGTCAAAGTCAAGAGGGAGAGAAGCACCTCAGTTGAGTCGTATGAACAGCCGGAGACAGGGACTCCCACTAGCGACGAGAAAGGTAAGGGGGCCCACACCCCAATACTATTTATCTCAGCATAGTGCATTTTGTAGTTTATAGATGTTTTTTATCTTGTTACATACTACTACATTGTGAAAACAATGGTGTGGCAGTAAGTCTATTGATGGAAACGTTAAAACTTTCACATAATCAATTATTAAATAACACCTGTTATTACAGGATTTCCTTTTTGAAATAATTGGGGACAGAATGTGTAGTTTCATACAGATTCAAGTTTCGTTTAGTAAGTTTGTAAGAAATAATTTGAAAGCATTGCCACAGAAAAATACGTTTTTAGTATCTGGCTAAACCATTGAGGGCTGCAACTAACGATTATTTTAATAATCAATTAGTTGGCCTGTTTAAAAGAAATACTTTTAGATACACAGGCACAAGAAAAACTAGTTTTTCTGGGCTTTAGGAGACTTTTATAAATAATAAACTGCACTCACAATAAATTTCATAATATAAAGAACAAGCAATGTTCATATTTGAGGCAGTTTTCTAATGACCAGCCATAGGGAAAACTGTCCTGCATTCTGGTGAATTATTATGCAACAATTTGTGCCTTTTCTGGTGGAAATATCTTTTATTAATGTAAAGGAAAACACAATATTCAGTCACCAGGTGACATTTCGAAATATAATGGAATATAATGCCATTATCCCAACAGTCAACACACACTAAAACATGATTTTCTTTTATGTCCTCTTGAGTCTTTACTCTATTCACGTCAATGATGGGCCTAAATGAATTAATGTTGTAATGTTGTTTATATCTCATATATGTTTCAGCAAGATTTCTGCTCATGTTCAAAACTTTCTGCACAAAAAAACACAATCAGACATATCTGCATTTTGGGCTCAGCGTGCCCCATTGGATTTTGTGAGTCTATGTTCGGTGTACATCGGCACTCTAGGGGTCTGGGGTCATGCCCCTCCTGAAGAACAGTTTGTACATTTTAAAGTTAAATGTCTGTTCTGCGTACTCTGCACACACACACACTTGGTGTCACGGAAGTTTTAAAATAAGAATTGCGCTCTACCTTACAGAGGGCTGCAAATGCACACTAAATATTGAGCGGGACGTATCCCCTGCGTCCCCCCCCCCAAATATGCCTATGAGTGTACTGCTGTGTTGGAGTGAATAATGTCTGCATGTAGTGCGCACAGAGAAACCCACCGCAAGGCAGTCTTATGTAAACTACTTAGCTGAATAGCGTAACTTACGTGAATAATGTAACAACCGAGAAATAACAGTGAAACTAAATTTACTATATATTAGAACTATTTTTGCCGACAACATCAATTAGTTGTTAGCCCTATTCATAGCATTACACAGGGGTTGCTTGTTCTGACAAATCAAGTGTTTCGGTAACTAATGACTGTGTGTACGTCCAGACAATAGCAGGGTGAAGAGGATGTGTGTGGCGGAGAGGAGGCAGCCCTACAGTGGAGCTGACTGGTGCTCCGGAGGGGAGAGTGATGAAGATGAGAAGGGATTTTTCAGTAAGTGTGTCACCGCGCGGGCATCCGTGCCCAGATCTATAGGTGTTATGAAAGCTCCTCAGCAGAATTTCCGTTCCCATAAGTCTCTGTTGTTCCTAAAACTGTGGGCTCCCCCTCTGTCTTCCTGCAGACTGTAACTCCAGTGACGTGAAACCCCAGGACTCCATCTCTCATCCTACCTCCAACACAGGGCTCAGCCGCTCCTCCACTCCATCCCATAATGTACTGGGAGGCCAGGGCTCTGCCACGGAACCTGCCGGTCCCCAGAAGGCAGGCTCCAAAGTTGTTTATGTCTTCACGACAGAGATGGCCAACAAGTAAGGACGCTCACTCATTATATCGTAGTGTGTTGAGTAGATGGCTAGCTAAAGGATGGGCTTTGGATCGTATCGCTGGGCAACTGTTCAAAGCCGTTCATATTTGATTTGTTTGAACTACTGCCTGTCACGTTACGAGGTTATGAGGTGATGATTGCCATATATGTCCGTATTTGATGTTTTTGGGGTGCTTTGACCCAGCAGAAACTACAAAAATCCTTAATTTTCAATAAGGTTAACCTCGGTGAGAGTTTTGGCAAATAGGCTTGTTGTTGCAGATATAGTTATATATTGAGCTTCACTTGAGACAGGTTCATCTCAGTGTACTTGGCTTATTAAAAACTGTATTTAGACAGAGTAATTAAACTACCACCACAAAGCACACACTCTTTATACACACACAAACAACCACACACCCTTTATGGGATCACAGTTGCCTTAAGTGTGTTTCTGTGCCCCTGTCATGGTGGTTGTTGTTTTCTTTGATGCTTGTTGATGTGGAAGCTGGGTGTGTGGCAGCAAGACGCTTTCTCCCCCACCCCTAATTTCCCCACTTGTAGCCTAAATCCATTGTGTGTTTGTGCAGAAGCATATGTTTCTCAGTGCAAATGTACAGTTGGCTCAGATTAACACTCTGTTGAGAATTAGAGATCAAAGGTGATGTTGGGGGGTGTGTGTGTGTGTGTGTCTGTGAGTGAGAGAGAAAAATGGTTTGTTTAGTCTGTTGACCTTGGCATTTCCTTCATGGTCTCATCTTACACTCATTCATATGGCTCACTGTATCTCGCTTTCTCTCTCTCACACACACACACACACACACACACACACACACACACACACACACACACACACACACACACACACACACACCACACAGAGTAATGACTGATCTCTCGTTCTCAGGGCAGCTGATGCAGTCCTAACTGGCCACACAGAAAACATCATCACCTTCCACATGAAAAACATCTCCAAGGACAAGGCCCACCTCCTTCTGGTAAACATACACACACATGCATGCACTGTCTTTGTGTGGCACAAACACACCCCATCTTGTGCAGTAGAAGCTAACTTGTCTCTCTCTGTCTCTGTTAAAGAACAATGTGGCCGGGGCCCTCCGAAATGACTCCAAGGCTTCCCAGCAACCCCCCTCCCACCCCCAAGATCAAAACCACCAGCCTGGAACCAAGCCGTCCTTACCTGGCATGAGTGAGCCAGCCCCGCCCCAGCCCTCCAGTCAGGGTGCGCAGTCGGGAGGGCATCCCCAAGAAGGGTCTTCCTCGGCAGGCATGGAGCCTAAAAACCTACCTGGCAGCAGCCCCAGTAACACCACAGTCCCCAGCGACCAGCCCCCCGTCCCCCAACCAGAGGCAGGCCTCAACCAGCCGCAGGCAAACGAGGGTGGGCAGGGCGGGGGCACCGTGGGGACGGGCCTCACGCCTCAGCAGCAGCAGCTCCAGCAGGAGCTGCTGAACATGGAGGCCAACACCGAGGGCCTGTCCCAGGAGCAGCTGGAGCACCGCCAGCGCTCCCTCCAGACTCTGAGGGACATTCAGCGCATGCTCTTCCCTGACGACCGGGATGCCCCTCCACCCGGGCCCCCACCGCCACACGGAGGGCCCCACGACGGAGGCCCAGATGGTGGCCCTCGGAGGCCTGAGCAGGGCCCCCTCCAGGCCTTGATGGTTCAGTCCCAGAGCCTCGGAGCACCGGGTGGGCCGGGAGGCCCCCGGCCGCAGGGACCCCCATTTGGCCCTCTGCATGGTCCCAGAGACATGCCCCCCTTCCCGCAGGATGAAATGGGCCCGCACATGGGGGGTCCTGGCGGCTGTGGGGAAGGGGACCAGATGACCCCAGAGCAGGTGGCGTGGCTGAAGCTGCAGCAGGAGTTCTATGAAGAGAAGAAAAGGAAACAGGAAATGCAACATCGTCCACTTCCTCCCGACATGATGATGCACCCCCACGGGCCACGCGGCATGATGCGAGGGCCGCCGCCTCCCTACCAGATGGGGCCAGGGGAGATGTGGGGAGGACCAGGAGGGCCACCAGAGCACTACCAGGAGCGTATGGGCATGGGCCCCGGCCCCAGGGGCATGACCCCCCACATGCAGAGGATGCCAGGCTTCTCTGGCATGATCAACCCAGAGATGGAGGGCCCCCCCAGGCCTGGCATGGGCTGGCATGACGACATGCCCCCCAGAATGGGAGATGCGCGAGGCTTCCCAGGAGGCCCTGGAGGGATGTTTGCAGGGCCGGGGGGTCGAGGTGAGCGGTTCCCAAACCCCCAGTCAGTCCAGGAGGCCATGTTCCACCAGGGGATGGGTGGAGAGAAGGGCATCCCCCCGGGGATGATGATGGACATGCAAAGAATGATGGGGCACCAAAGAGGCGGTATGGAACCCGGTAATGGCATGGGCATGTTTCCCAGGATGCCTGGCGATGGTCCCATGAGCCCCTCTTCAAGGCTACAGGGGATGGGCAGCAGAGAAATGGGCCCTGAATTTGGCATGGGCCCGGGGCCAGGCCCCCACATGCACCCTTCTAAGCTCCGAGATGCTCCGATGAACATGAGTCCAGATGAGATGATGAGAATGAGAGCTGGTGGAGGACCTCCCATGGAGAACATGGGTCCCCAGGGTAGGCCGATGCAGGGGCCTCCCTTCCCAGAGCAGGGCCAGCCAGGAGACTTTCCTATGGGGCCCGGGAGGCCCTTCCCAGGGGGCCCGGGAGGAATGAGGGGTCCTCATGGAGAGCAGCCTTTTGGCCCAGAGCACCGGTCCACCCCTACCGGTGGGAATGGCCGTCTAAACCACCTCCCTCCTGCTGCGGGCCCCTCACAGGGGCAGAGGGGCCGTAAACCGGCAGATCTGAATGTCCAGGCAGGAGGCAACTCTCCCAGCGTCAACCCACTCAAGTCCCCTCCCCTGAGGCAGGTGCAGTCCCCGATGATGGGCTCCCCGTCCGGAAACCTCAAGTCCCCTCAGACGCCGTCCCAGCTGGCTGGCATGCTCACTGGTCCCACTGGTCCCAACGCGCCCCCTGCTCCTCCAACCTCTGCGCCAATGAAGTCCCCCCACTCCATGATGGGGTCTGCAGGAGCGTCTCCAGTTCACATGAGATCCCCTTCTCTTCCTAACCCCTCTCCAGGATGGGCCTCCTCACCAAAACCACCCATGCAGAGTCCTGGAGTGCCCCAGCAAGGTGGCAAGCCCCCCCTTAGTATCACCTCCCCAAACATGATGGGCAGTATGGAGCAAGGTAAATTGCTATTCCTCCATCTTTCTTCCTGTGATTTACATTTTTTTCTATATATTTCCTTTCATTTATAATTTTTTATTTAGTGAAAATCCATTAATTTATTCACACTTTACTACTAATGTTCAATGGCTTTGTCCCATTACCCTTTATCAAACTAAACATTCCCATTGAGATTCATGTTTTTGCCTGTTGTGAAGAACTTTAAGCCTGTTCAAACTTTATTCTCAGGGCTAATGGTAGCCATCTTTGCCATCGCTTGAGCAAAGGCACACAATGCATTGTGGGAAATATAATCTCTTACTGATTATGAGCCTGCATGTGGAAATGCTCCTTCTTTTAGAGGGCCATCTGGAGGGCTAAAAGGGCACTGCGGCTCAATTCAAAGTGAAAATTGGCCAGACTACAACATAGAGGAGTAGAGCAGAGTGTTAGGGCTGCGGGGGGTCAGTTATGACATGCAACCAAGCATCAGCTAGCCATTTGGGGTGTATGGTGCATCAATGACTTTGTAAATGACCTCCACATTGTGACTATAAACATTACTAAATACAACATAGTTTTGATGAAACATGGCCCAACCTGAATATTTATAGGTTTGAATAAAACATAAACTCCAAATGAGTGCATAGCTATCATTTGTGTCACTTCAAGTAAGCCCATCTAGGCGAAGCAGGGGATAATAAACTCCAAATAGTCCTGTGATACCCCCTTGTGGCCATACACCCCAAATAACGTTCAGCATGATGAGATTTTCATTTACTTCCACATAAATGCTTGATGTTTGTGTTTCATATTTTATGAGCTTGTGCTCTAATAGTACTGAAGCTGTTTCCACAGTCAAACCTTTGTCTTCATCTGAAATGTTATTTCCCCCATAATGTTTTTTCATTTTTCATTTCATTCAATCACTTCCTCCCCCAGGTGGAAATGGCCCTCCCTCAGCCCCACCCTCGTCAGGGGCTCCATCTGGCTCCATGTCTCTCCCAGGCAGCGTCCCGACCGGCAGCCCCTACACCAGCCTCCCTCCTGAGCCCCCAACGCTATCCCAGAACCCTCTCTCCATCATGATGTCACGTATGTCCAAGTTCGCCATGCCCAGCTCCACCCCTCTCTACCACGATGCCATAAAGACTGTGGCCAGCTCAGATGATGACTCACCCCCGGCGCGCTCCCCAAACCTGCCTTCGATGAACAACAACGGTAAGAGGGTTTGCTGTCGTTGGATCTCACACTTTGTCAGGGCAGGCCAGCTAATTCCTCTGTTGACACATTCATACGTTTAGTTTGTGACAAATACTTTGTATAGGCAAACTTCAACAACATACAGACCCGAAACAACAAAACAAGCAAAAAAGGGATTAATAAATAGATATGGGGGGGAAGGGGGGCATTTATTCTGCTGTGCCACCACAAGCCAGACTAGATGTGTACAGGAGACGCGTTATTGCATTATTTTCTCCCCTGTGTGTTGTAGGCATGGGAATGAACCACCACCAAGGCAATCCACGTATGATGGGACCTGGAAACTCTGGTCCCATGCCTGCCCTCAGCCCTCTGGGCATGAACCCCATGGGCTCCCAGCCCCTCTCCCACGGCATGCCTCAGATGCCCTCTCCCAGTGCCCCCAACATGGGTCCAGGCATGATGCCCCACGGCATGATGATACCACCCAACCCCCAAGACCCCGGTATGGCAAACCCACAGATGATGCCCCAAGGACGCATGGGCTACCCACACAGAGGCCAGGGCTACCCGCTCACCCAGTCCCCATCACAACAAGGCCCCTTCTCCCCCCACAATGGTCCTGGTCCCCAAGGTTTCCCTGGCCATCCCATGGGCTTCCAAGGAGAGGGAGGCCCCATGGGGGGCCGGATGGGGAACATGCCTCACGGAGGAGGGGGTGACGGGGGCATGTGCAAGCCCAACACCCCCGGAGGGCCAGAGTTCAACAACATGCAGGGTGGGTTCAGCGATGCAGACCTTCATGAGGTGATGCGGCCTGGTGCGTCGGGGATCCCCGAGTTTGATCTGTCCAGAATAATCCCCTCAGAGAAGCCCAGCCAGACTCTGTCCTACTTCCCCCGAGGCGGAGGAGACAATCCTGGTGGTAAACCGCCACACCCCTCTGGCTTTACCATGCAGGGCATGATGGGCGATGGGCCTCCCAGGATGGGCATGCCCATGCAGGGGATGGGGGGAATGGGTCCCCAAGACATGCCCATGGGAAATCCGGGCCACAACTCTATGCGGCCCCCGGGATTCATGGGCCAAGGCATGATGGGTCCCCAGCACCGCATGATGTCGCCGGGGGGTCCAGGAGGAATGATGCAGGGGAGACAAATGGCCCACCCTGGCCCTGGAGGCTCGCCTAACATGATGATGTCACTGCAAGGCATGGGTGGCCCCCCGCAGCAGACAATGATGATGGGGGGTCAGATGAGGCCACGAAGCATGGACATGGACATGGGGTTTAGTCCGGGCCCCGGAATGTTCTAATCCAACACAAACCCTGTATGTAGAATGTTCTCGCGGGGCGTTGCGAGTGTGCGGTAAATAATATGGACTCAAATAACAGAAGTACAACATGAGAGAGACGGGATGTACCCAGAAATGAAAGATGTGGAGCAAACCAGTGACCCAGAAATGTCCTTTGGTGGAACTATTCCAATGGGGACTCGGACAGGCCCAGAGTGGACTACTTTTTGCCACAAGAACATTTCATTTTTGACTCATGAACTTCAGAATGTATGGGATTGTTGTGCATCAATTTCGCAAAACTCTTCCTTGTGTTTTTTGGATTATCTGACTATAAGGATGACTTCAACATCAAAGAGGAATCAACCTAACTAAAAGTCAGTGTGGAGATGCTACAGTATATGTCTAATTTTTCAAGTAAAAAAAAAAAAATTTGTCCGGAAAGTGGTAAGGAACCAGAGAAAGGAATAAAGACAATTTGTGCTTTGTGAAGACTTTAGTGGAACTCCATCTTGTCCCTCGCTCCATTGTTTTGACTGTTTCTGTACAGTATATACCTGTGAGTGTGTGACAGAGATCGTATGGTTGTGTGTATGTGTGTGTGTGTGTGTGTCAGTATGTATAGGCATTCTATCAGTGACCTCTCAGCTCCTCTTCCCCAACTTTCATTGGGGGAGGAATGCCCCCTAAAATACTGTACTGTTTACCATTGGTGGGCTATTCGAATTTTAGTCTATTTTAATTTCCTTTGTAACTCCAGTGTATAACAGACCAAACTATGACCTCATTAAGATAATAGTATTATTAAAAAAAAAAAAAAGCACAAACATGGATTGTCTGCAGAAAGTGTCTTCTTTCTACATTTTACCATTCAGAACATTAACATGAGTTTCCTGACCGCTTTGTTGTACGTTGGATATCTGGGGTCCATTTCAAGTAATGGATGAGGTTTCACTCGGTGCTCCAAAGCTTTTAGGTCTCAACTTCTGCCAGCGTGAATACTGCTAAAACCCAGACATGTGCTGTGTGTTCTGCTTCTTGTTCCCGTTTTTGTTTTCTCTTGTTGACTGACTCTGGGTAAAAATCATTCCCACAGCAATAAATCCCCCTTCCCAAAGGTGGTCAGCAGAATGGGACAGGATTGGCTGAATGCCACGGCACGGTATGCCAGGTATTCTAGAACTAGAGCTAGTTAGATCTGATTAAGGTCAGTAATGCAGGTTTGTTGTCCAGGGGCACGAGAACTGTAAACACTTAACTGCTTACCATCCAGTTGACTTCCTCTCTTTTCTCTATTGTATAAGCTTGTCATGTGTTTCTCCATTGGCTTTGGGGCAGAATAGCCTGCCAGGGCTGTGGTGATGGACTACAAATAAAAGATATTGTTTTGGTATATACATGTTGTCTGGTGTGTGTGTGTGTGTGTGGGGCGCTTCTTGCTATTCATGTCTGGTTGGTCATGTGGTCCATGTGCTGGTTGTGGTGTTTTATATGGCCAACTGAATTGGTTAACAAGTGTACTAGGTATGATTGTGGTTTAGAGGCCCAAGTTGTATCAAAGATAGCAATTTAGGTGAAGCCACATTTACAAATCCATAGAGATTGCCTTCAGTAGAAAGACACATTTGGCTCACTCTATTTATTCTCACCAATCAAAAGTAAACACATATGCAATAATACAACAGGTGGGAAAATCCCACACTCAAGTCGCAAGGTCGTATATATTCATGCAGATATTGTCTGCAAAAGAGCTGCAAATACTGGTCCACTCAAAGCATTCACAAGTGTAATAAATTCCCTTTTTTAAATAGATCTATAGATTAAGAAAATGCATTTCTCTCATGAAAAATGAATTTGATATTGCATTATTTGTACACCCTGATTATAAATACAATGTACAGAGCCCTAGAAAGCCGAATCAGGGCAGCAGGGATTGGTTAAAAAGGTACACTCCTATTTGTTACAGACAGCACATGTCCCTTTTACACTTGCCAAGTTGCTGGCACTCCTCTACTCCTACCCTTGGAGCTCATTATTTTCTACCCCACCCAATACAGCCACAAGCACATCTGTGGTTCAAACAAACAGTGAGCTGGAGTGGAATTAGTGATGGCTATAACATCTAGTATTGGGTCACATTATTCACCAGACCAGCACTCTAAATAGAATAGGAGATACCTCTAGGAAAAATACCCTGCCCAGAACAGAAGGGTTAAAGATACTTGAAATCCTGCAATGACACTAGACTACAGTCTTTAATTAAATCAGATTAACGTGTTAAAGCCAACCTATATTTTGCCATAGATGCTGACACAAAGATAGGTGGTAACTAAAATAAATGTAAACTAAAACAATAAAAGTATACCAAGTAAGATGCTCCAAAACGGAGCTGTAATGTCCAGGACACAAGCTCAATGCGCTTTGACATGAAAGCTGTGAAGGCTGATGTGTTTGAAAGCTGGACAGAGCATAGAAGAAACGCAGCATACAGTAACAGTGAAAGCGCAAGCCATGTGTACCAATGCATTGTACTGAGAGAAATGATTGAGGGTTCAGGGTTCTATCCCATCCTCTGTACTGTTGCAAAGTGACTGGTAGAGGTCTGAAGTCAGGGTGTAAGTTGAGAGGACTTGTTTAAACTCCTGCAGAGGGCAGTAGACTCCACTACAACCGGGAATGAGCTGGTCCTACACAGACAGAAAGACATATCAACTCAGATTTAAAAAGTATTTTTTCACATCAAGTTATCAGAGGCAGTCAATGAGGTAACCCCTTTAGTCCTACCAAAGCATTCCTGACATTACCTGGCCAACATAGGACACTTTGACAAAGTTCTCTTTGGTCTGCCGGTGTTGGTGCAGCTCCAAGATAATGTCAGCAGCATACGGTGGCCATTTCATGTCAAAAATCCCCAGAGCCATCAGACATGGAATTAAGGTAGTGTCATGTGCAGAGTACAAGAACAGCTTCCTGGGGGGGGCGGGGAAGAATTGTTAAGATGTGTCAAACATTTGAAAGAAAATCTGAATTGTGAGGACTGTTGGTCACCTGTTTGGTTCTGATGTAGTGCCCTGTAGTTTCTCCTCCATGTTGACCATCATGGTGTGAAGAAGTGGTCCCACACACATCTGCAGGTTCTCTCTGAGATTCAAATGTACACAGAATTATAAGTATGTATGTGTACCATTGATTTTAGGTTATTATCCATGTTTTGTTTTTGATAATTATTGTAGAAGTGTCTTATGAGCCCATGAGGACTGGGCATCTTGTTAAAGATGCAGGACACTGTTAAAATAATATCCAATCAAGTAACAACTATCTGTAGAAACCCAAAATAAGGAATTATGAGTGTCCCTTTGAACGGCAGGTTCCTGGAAACCACCATCCCCTTTGTGCCTGCCTCTAACCTCTTGCTGGGCTCATAGATGTGGCAGATCATGTCCACAGCTCTCTGCTCCACTGTGTTCCTCCAGGTGTCCAGTACTGGAGGGCAGGGCAGGCCATGTGTCTTAATATGCAGAAAAACAGCAATGTCAGCCGCGCCATTACTGAACATATGGCCTGACTTGGCAAACGTGGTAACAGCTTGTTAGGTTATAGCTACATGTTAAATAAGTCAGGCCTAGATCAACTTTGATTTTGTTGCCTCACCTCTCTGGCAACCATATCGTCCCTGATGAGGATGAAGTCGACACGCTGGTGGGTGCCGATGCCCAGTGCATTCTGGATGCTCAGCAGGTCTGCTGAAATGTTTGGTAGAGCGGAAGACTCTGCCCAGCGATGGCTGCAACCAACAAGACATCAAACAAAAGACAAGTGGTCAGAAGGATTTTGATATTTGTTCATATTTCAACCAGCAACTCAAGTAAATGGGATGACCTCATGCCCCTTGGCTTGCCATTCATATCAACCCATTCTAACATTTTGGTTTATGAGTTAATCGCTTTCAGATGATAGAACATTAGTATATATTTTGTAATCTTTAATAACGTGTAGTTCACTGCTTTCTGCCAGTTTGTTTCTTATTACCAATGGGCTTATAGTGACTAATTTAAGGTTTTAAATGTGGCATCTTCCAACTGGCAACTTGTTTGCAAAAATTTCAAGATATCTACTTTTTGTCGATAGTGATTATTTGGGCGATTGATGCGATTCTCCTATAGGAGATATTACGGGGTGCTAGGTACCAACAGGGATGAAATGCTATGGGGCAAATCCTAAATGGCAACAACATCAAGGATCTCTATAAGCATGAGCTGATGTCTCGGAAAATATAGCTGACTCTGCTTACCTTCCCAAGATTTTGAGCAACTTGCATCCATGGTAGTTTGGATACAGAATTTCAGATTCGGCCTCTGTTGTAAATATGGGCACGGATTCTTCAGGTGGAACAAAAAAAAAAATTACATTATGAAATACAGTACAGACAACATAAGGAGGGAAATCCACAATTAAATAAATAAAATAGAATCCTTCTCTACCTTTTTGTTTTTGCTGGAACAGGCCTGCTACCAGACATCTGGCAGATTCAATGGTCCTCACAATGTTTGTGGAACGCACGCTAGAAGATGTTTAACATATAAAAAGGATGTGTGCTATAACCAGTGATGAAGATGATGACGATAATGATGATGATGAGTGACACACTTACTAAACCTCAGCTGAGCTGAATGTAGGGCTGAGGAATGGATTTTCCTTGATGTACCTCTTCCTCAGCCTCACTCCCAGCTCATACAGCTGCTGCATGCCCACAGTGGTCAGCTGACCAGGGAACGTGCCACCCTAACAGGGTGGCAAAAGAAAGATCAAAAATCAATTATGGCCCACACCTAAGCGACAGTGGCACAGAGGTAACTAGCTAAGGTGCAGACTGTGATCTACATTCCTAAAATAAACTCAATATGATTATCTTCAGCAGAATTAAAACTACCTTTCTAATGTCCCCTCGTGGCTAGCAGATTTAGATTTTTATTTGTGGATGTGGATCCCATTTGTTAAGCAGATCCACGCCCAAAATAGATATCACTGTTGATTTGCATATTCAGACTTGTATGCAGCCCAAATTATGGCGCCTGCAAAATCAGGATGGCCAACTTCTGGCTAACTCCAGAAGACCATGTCCCTCTTTTGAACGCTATATAGACCATCAACCTGCACACAACACACACCTACTCACGGTCAGCATGTTGCTCCTGTAGCTCTCTTCCACAGGAGCCAGTGGTCGGGGCCCACCTTGAAGATTTGTCACCACATAGTTTATCTGGGTGTGTGCTGGAGGCTCTAGAAGAGTTGGCACCCAATGGGCCTTTTATAAGACACGACAATAGGAGAAATAGCAATGGGTTATTTAAAGGCATATAGTCACTTATTATATATTGTAAGTATAGATATTAAAATGAGGTTGATGAAAGCGGTGTTTTATATCTCACTTCCATCACGTCGGGTATAGACTTTAGCGGCGTTCTAGCCCCATGGCGAAAAAGGACTTGGACCAGTTTAAGCTCATAGGAAGAATCGGGTTCTGCGTTGACAGATGGGCATCCAGAAGTCATCTGATCAGGTTCAGTCTTTTTCTGGGACCAAAGCATTGAACCAAAAGCAATGGACACTGACACGGAACCTAAAACACTTGTCTTCGTCCAAATATTCCTCATTCCGCTCCGCTGCAAACAATACAGACAAGATCTCCTATGGCGGTAATGGAAAACTTAAAATCACAAGTGTTTTTTTATTGCGACCAGTCTAGAGCAGGAGCAACAGTGCATCTCTGAAACGGTTGATAGTATTTGGAGAGAAACTAACATGGCTAAGGTAAGCATGCATTTAAAACCACTGTCAATAAAAGGCTAACCAGGAAAACGATGTGTCCATTACTGCATACTGCATATGCAGGTCTTGTATGGTGATAAACTGTAGGCTAATGCTAACCAGCGTGGAGCTATCTTGTCAAAACTCACAGTACGAATTCACGTCACTCAACTGTCAGCAGACAACCAACTACTCGTGTCATGAAAACTAATACATATTCTACCGAAACAATTACTTACTTTCTTGGTGGAAGTCGGACGGATGTGATAGCTAGTTTATAAAAAATACTGTTTTAAAAATTCTATTAGATCGTTGAACATTCGGTATAACACCGAAAAATGGCTAATCACAAAAAAGCATAACGGAAACTGTAGTGTTTGCACTACTCTTTAGCCGTAAGCGCCAAGGCGTTGGTCATTAGCAAAAAACTACACTTCCCAAAACAACTTCCGGCCATTTCCACCTGATTCTTCTTTGTCTGATTATTATGTGTCAGACTGGGCCGATTTCAACATTCTCCGTTTAATGCTGCCCCCCGAAGGTGCCACATACATGGAAAGAAATACAACGAATCGCAATTATGTCTGTTTTCTTCTGATATGAAGGTCCCAAATTAATTGTATGTATGCTCATATTACATGGATTTATTACTATATAATGTAAAATGATATAGTGTAGATGCAAAAATTAGGTAATGTGGAAAATTGGAAGGTCATTTTAGAAATTGAGATCACAAAAAAATCACATTGTTGAACATTAATGACAATTTATTTATTTGTGATGAGTTATAATGATTATGAACAGTATGTTTATTGCAGAAGGTGAGCACGGAGAAGCAAAACTGAAGCGGATATAGTCACTTCAAATATTAATATTTTTCTAAAGATCTTTGTAAGAATCACTTTAACCAAGCAGGTTAAAAGTTACTTTCCCAGTATGTAACCGTACATTTATGACAAGAAAACTGAAATATTTAATTTTAAAATGTATATTGGGTAAAACAGTTACGCAATGGCTCCAGGAGAAAATCTGAAAACAATACACAATGCCGCCACCTAGTGGCCAATACTTATCCCAGTAGGACCGTCACCTTTTTTTAACGTTCTTGAAGGAATTGTCTACAATAAATTCTATCCTAAATGTATGAATTCTGTCCTAAGATACGATTACTAATGGTAACTATACTTACCTCTTATTTTGCAGTAGGCCTAAATAGTTTTATTCCAAGGATGTCTTTGATTAGGCCAACAGTAAGCGCTCTGCAGCCTAACAGTCATAGTGCAATGAAGTCATTTAGAATAACTAATGTACTGTATTTATTATGGCTTTAAAATAGCATTTGGAAAACTGGAAACATATGGCACAACCGGTGCCATATAATTTCAAGGCACTAGTTCATTGCACAAAATCTGTAGACATACGTCCAATCTGTTCAACAAGATTCACAGTTCACACCACCTCTATATTTCTATGTGTTACCTTTTTTGCTCTTGTTGTAAAAATAGCACTGATATTTATATCCATAACCTAATCTATGATTTATTGCATTGTTGGAATGTGTGTCATAATTCACATAAACCTACTACATGTCTGCTGCAACCTTAACAGTGGCCACTTTCTCTCCTGAGACCACCCCCTTATTTCTCCTCCTTTCATGGCCATTTGCTTTTATTGTTGATATAAAAAGGACTTTTTTATTACAAACATACATTGTGCAATTGGCAGGAATCACAGTTTTTACCCTGTTCTAACTTCAAAAGGCATTTCTTTTGTAGTTCACACATATATATTTTTCAAGCTTGGGTAGAGCTCTGCTTAAAAACAGTGCCTGGTCACAAAGGTCTCTAGTTCTCGATCTCTAGCTCCTGTGTCTGTACAAGCCCCTCATCTTATCATCTTATCATTATAGCATAGCATCTTCACTCCCCATGTTTCCTTGTATCTGAAGGTCCTATCGCCTCCCCTTCAGACCTTGTTTTTGGGTGGGATCCTAAACGGCCAGGTCGTCTGGACGAACCCGACTGCTAGTCCCGCTGGTCTTGCTCAGGCGGCGTTTGTCTTTCATGAAGCCCGAGTGCATTAGCGGCAGGGGGGAGCAGCCGTTGGGGACCTCAGGCGGGGCCTGGTTGTAGCTCATCCTCAAGAAATCCGCCTCGCCCTCCATGCTGTCGCAGCTGTGGTGGCGCTCGGTTGCCATGTTGACGGAGTTCTGCTGCAGCGCCATCCTATTGCTGAAGGGGTGCGATGCCATAGAGGCCATGGAGGGGATGGGGTTCATAGAACCTGGAGCTGACAGGCACTGGCTGAAGTCAGGAGGTGGGGTGCAAGAGGGCAGTGGAGGGCGGTCCAGCTGCAGGGCTGCAGACACAGACACAGCTCTCTGGCTGTTCTTCTGGGTGGCCTTTTTACGCAGGTGCTTCCTGACCCTCCTCCAGCCCAGGTGGTACAGCTCCACCACAGAGAGCAGCAGCGACACCCCGGCCACCACCAGCATGAAGACTATGAAGACGTTCTTCTCCGTGGGCCGGGACATGTAACAGTTGACGGGGTTGGGGCAGGGCCAGGCCTTGCACAGGTACAGCGCCCTGAGGAACACCCCGTAGATGAGGTACTGCACCACGATGAAGGTCACCTCCATCACAGTGCGGATCAAGATGCTCAGGATGTAAGTCTGTAACAGCGCCCCCCTCAGGCGAATCCGGACGGTGGAGTCGGACGCCGGCTCCCTCCCGCTCTCCTTCTGCTGGAGGTATTCCTTCTCCCCCTCCACATCGCCCCCGTCCTCCCCTCTTTGCTCCCTCTCCTCTCGCTCTTCCTGCTCCTGCCGCCGCCGCTTCTCCTCCATGCGCACGGTGTGCATGGCGTGGCCCATGTAGATGAGGGAGGGCGTGGACACGAACACGATCTGCAGCACCCAGTAGCGGATGTGTGCGATGGGGAAGGCGTGGTCGTAGCACACGTTGGTGCAGCCGGGCTGCTGGGTGTCGCACATGAAGTCGCTCTGCTCGTCGCCCCAGGACGACTCGGCGGCGGTGCCCAGCACCAGGATGCGGAAGATGAAGAGGACGGTCAGCCAGACCTTCCCCACGGATGTGGAATGCTCCTGGACCTCCTCCAGGAAGTTCCCCAGGAGACTCCAGTCGCCCATCACTGCTCACGGGCCGCGCACGCACCTGAAAGAGGACAGACAGGCTGCACTGTAAAAAATAAAACAAAAAACAACATGGTGTTCAACTGGTTGCCCTCTGGGGGTTTCACCTCGTCGGTTAGTGTGCTGTTACGTTTGTTGTTGGCTAAGAGCTATTCTGAATGAAATGCCGAGCCGAAGCTCGTTTTTGTGGACCTTCATGTCTCCTGTGCTTCTTTCTGGTCTGCACCTGCACTAACCACTCCCATGCCTTACAGTATGTAAATGTATCCTCCCCCCTTCTTAAGTTTCTCCTCTTGCGGACGCGTCTCAGTGCAGGATCTTAGCGCATGCACACGCATGTGGGAGTGTCAGCTATTTCTGTACTGTATGCAAGATACCATACCAGACTGCTTTAGAATTATCAATCTTTAAAACTACGTCTTCCACATGCACAAACTGTTTCACATGCCCAATATTGGTGTAGTTAACAGATTGACAGCCACAACGTTTACACAGTATTTGTGAGCTGAGCAGGACATCTTTCAGTACTGTATGGTATGTAATGGGACTTTGGCAACCTTTGATTGGTAAAACGCCAGTCTCCTAAAACGTGTTCTACTCTGTACAGCTCGTAGACTCTGCCTGCTATTATAAACAATTACCGCATAACTATAATCAAAAGGCAATATTACAATTTATCGAGCACAATTGCAGTCGTTCTTCTAAGGTCAAGACCGGACAATTACTTCTGCTGGAACTGCACAGTCCACAAACTGTTATTTACATTTTAGCTAATTAGAACTCTGGCGCCTACTATTGGCCTTCTCATGTATGTACATATATTCGCTACATGCAACATAATGTGACGTCAACCCATGCAAATTACAGTGTAAACATCTTTACACACTACATATAGAAACACCCAGACCAGAACTGGTAATGGTTTAAGTTTAAGTTAACTGTACTCTAAAGTTACTCAGCTGAAGTCAAATGTCATTTTCCGTTTCACGTGAATAAAATAAATATTTTGTATAAATCAGAGCTACACAGTGTAGTGTAGGGGATAATCAAAAGTGTTCACGAGAGGACGATAATGGAACGTGAAGGTTTGTGGATGAGGATGAGGATGAGTTATGGAGATAGGCATGGAAAGAAGCAGAGGAGGAGAAGGTTGATGAGGAGATATAAAAGACAGCTGCAGTTCTTCCAATTGTAATCACAAAAATGTGGCCATTGAGTGTGTGTGTGTGTGTGTGTGTGTGTGTGTCATTAAATGTGCATATAAATAGCTTCTCTGCCTGTGAATTGCTTCAGGACTGGCAGGGCTGGCATGAGAATTACTCTTTCCCCATGAGAGATGGACAGAAAGTGTGTGTGTGTTTGTGTGTGTGTGTGTGTGAGAGAGAGAGAGAGAGAGAGAAGGAAAAGAAAACAAAGTCGTATGTGTGTTTTGAGTCATATGAAAGTAAACAGTGAGGTCGTTGTGGAAAAATGGTCTGATTTAAGTTTGATGCCATGTGTTTATGCTACGGATATCCCATTCTAAATGATGTCTGACAGACAGGGTGATAGGCCACAGGCCAGGCCATTGCCAGGAGACCCTGTCCTTCTGACAGAGCACTGTGACCTGAACAGGGCGGTGCGTTCTCCATGTAGCCCACAGCACAACTGTCCTCGCTTAGCGTGATAGAGACCGCCAAGTCAACAGCGTCAAGTCCATCTCTCTCCACACATTCCAGCTCTGTGCTGTGGGCCTCCTATTTGGATCTGTTGGAGAGTGTCTATCGGATTTGTGTGTGTCAATGAGTGTGTGAGTGTATCTGTCTGTGCGTGTGCCCTTACGCCCACTGACTACTATATTAGACAGTTTTGGGTGAAACCCAAACAAGGGCTGATGCTTTTCAGTGTAGAATGCCTCTATATGGCAGCTCAGAAGGCGACTTTATGGGTGCTATTTAACTGACCCCATCATCGAAGCAAACGCATCATAGTCCCAACGAGGGCCACTTGAGAGACAGACCACCGCCCTCTCTACGCTTGCCCACTTCTAACTTTAGCTATGCAGTTAGCAACCACCCGGATTAGTTACGACAACATCGAAGTAGCAAGGAAATATTCGACAGGTTTTTTTGATAGCTTAATGTCAGAATTTACTGCTGTTCTTGTTTTGGTATGGAAAACATATACATACTACAGACCTTTGTCTAAAAAAATCATATTTAAGTCCAACAGATCACCAGTTAAATTGGTTTACAGTTGCACCAGTTAGAAATTACACAAACAAAAGCCAAACAGCCAAAACTTTTATCTTACCACCTCTTATCTGTCGGGTGTAATCCATGGGCGCCTTTATTTTCTGTGACCAGGTTTCATTTTCCAGTGGAGATTACTTATATATAGACTGCTATACTGGGCTTGGTGATGCCTGGCTGACACAATGACATTGGTCCTTATCTGTCTCTCAGCCCCACTGTCAAATAACTATGACCATGACAAGTGTGGACACACATCTCTCTCTCCCCCTCTCTCTTTCTCCCCCTCTCTCTTTCCACTCCCTTTCTATTTATCCATCTCCTTATGTCTTTCTCGCTGTCATTTATATTTAGGGCGATCGGGTGGAATGTCAAAGGGACATTACTTTTTCGTACTGTGGCGGGAACAGCAGCTTGAGAGCATGGGAAATGTTACCCACCACCCCTGTCGTGTGTATAGGGTGATTCAATTAACGGATTGGCAAATATTCCAGATAGCACCGTAAGGTTGGTGGAAAAACACTCCATACACGTCTAACACCCACAAACTGAACGGCTGTTCACAATTAGATATGACATCACTTAGGTGGTCTCACACAGCTGTCAACTCAGCAACTCATGAACTGTCAAATGTCCATCAGTTTTAATGGTACACTCCTCGATTTGTTTTGGGAATTGACCTGTTGGTTGAAATCAGCGTTACACAAATGCTTCTGTTTTAGTTTGAAACTCAGCACTTAGGTGTGGGAAAGGTGTGCTGGCTCTGCACTCCTCCTACAAAACAGTTCATTGCCTCATACCCTTCTCTACCCTTAAACCTACAGCCACCCACAATTTCATGGACAGCTTAAACATAAACGGTGAACTGCGGCAAAAATAATGAGGCATAGGATAAGAAAAAAAATGAATTTGTATTCAGATTATGATTGTACATATAGATAAGCTTTGTTAGAAAGACCTTTTGTACAATCTCTGATGTTTTCTGGCAGGGAACCATATGAGGGCTGAGGGCTGGGTAGAGGAAGGGAGTTAGAGCTCAGCCTTCACAATAGCAGGAGGTCCACTTTTAACAGTCATGTTCTTATCAGATATTACTGACAGCAGGCTTTCCTCACCTGGTTACAGGGGTGAATACACACTGTCCAGTTAGAAGCAGCTACTACACCACAACTACTACACATGTGACAGCGTCTTATTTTGTATCTTCAAAATAAGATTCATGAGGGAGAAGGTCCAGTCCAGCATAAATTATTATTAAACTTGATGTTAGCCTTTTTAAATTAGGTTATAGACTATAAAACAAATTTTGTTTAAATGTATTGCTATTGCATATTTAGTTTTTGTAGTTAAATATTTTCATGACGCATAGTTCATTGTGGAATGTCACAATATTTAGGCTGGATATTTTGTTTTGGAATCCAACCATTTATCTTTAAAATGAGAAGATGCCATGCCATTTGAATAACCTCATCCCTTATTTGACTTAGCTCCGTTCCCAGAGTTGCTACAGTACGTAATGGTCAAGAATGGTCAAGTCAGAGTTCACATACCTGCCATACACAGGCACACCCACCCACACCCACACACACACACACACACACACACACACACACACACACACACACACACACACACACACACACACACACA
>JAOEHI010000014.1:4200159-4231111 GCA_025447815.1 Percopsis transmontana
CGCCCCGGCCGCAAGGGGGGGGGGGTGGTATGGGGGCCCCGGGGGGCCCCCCCCCCCCCCCAACCTGCCCAGTTCTTTAACATGCACAACTACATGTGCGCCCCTACGCACAATATACACACTCGCGCACTCGCATGCACACTTTAACTTGGACCCAGCAATTGCATACGTACACACTTGAGTGCGACGCACACACACACTTAACTAAATGTGCGCACAAGTGCACACATGCAAAAAATAACGCACACAATGAATGTGAGACTGTGGTCCTTGGGCTTGTGGTCTTAAAATAAGACGTCAATCTTATTTTATAGGTTCTTAGATGTTCTGGTTCATGCAGATGAACGCAATCCCTTCCTCTCACCACACATCCAGTCAGGTCACATGATGGTCTTATAGTCGGGCATAAGGGGGCAGTAGAACTCTTGGTTTGATGTGAGGGGAAAGAAGGGTCAGACGTTGCATTTTTCATTAGCTGCAGCACATCATACTTCTCTTGTATAACGAGGGTTTGGTCTTAAGTGCCTGAAAATACTACCTACCACAACCCATCAAAGCCTCACTGAGGATGAAGACACAACAAGATTTCTTAAAAAACTCCCAATTTATTGAACAACTTTACTGGTAAGCTTTTTCTGAACAGATGTTGGAGCAATGGTGTAATATTTTTATTGCAAAGTAAGTGGTAAAAATGTTGGTAATTGCTTGGCAACACTGTATAATATGTCAATATATTATCAAGGAGGCTATTCTTAACAGCACAATTATTAAACTCTTGAAAATTTAGAAAAAATTGTAAACTGCAGATTAAGCCAAATTAATTCAGGGAATCTACAAGAAATCTTTGTCTCTGTGCGGCCTCACTCACGGGAAGTCGACGCTTGGAGGCTCAGGGTTAAGCACACCCTGTACACTGTATACATCTGTTCACTGTTGGAACAGAAACAATGCTTGGCTGGCAAAATACAAGTACAGCCAGTTTGTGTGTTTGTATGTCTAGGCCTGTGGGTTATCACATTCATAAGTGGAGCCCACAGCCTCGAATGCATCCTTGGGTTTTCTTTTTTTCAGGATTGTTATTTAGTGACTTAAGATCCATTTATTATTTCTAATGGGAGATTACAGTTTTCCAGTTTTTTCCCCGGCCTTTTATGTCCTTGATTACATTTTTGCAACGCAATCGTGTGGGACGACAGAGCGATTCTTATAGTAAATAAGGAGTAACACTGGCTGGCTTATGGTAACACTCCTTTATGTTACAATAGTACTTATACTAGAGCTTTATCTATTTGCTAAAAGTCTTACTGATGGTGATTTCTGACACATACAGAGCATGAAGAAATGTGATATTTGCACCCTTAAATGTGACAAGAATAACCATTATCCTTTACACTCTTATTCTTTTTTTTAAGTGATTGTACTTACATGAGCTTAACTACAATGAGGTGACAAGTGATCTCTTTTATAACAAAATGTACTGCTTTTATAAAGATCTGATTTGATAAACACTCTTAATACTAGGAAACACACGGAAATGATGGTATATATTCATTTTATGTACTTTAACACAATTAATATAATGCAAGTAGACTGTACAGGATAAAATAACAATAAAGATTGTTTCTAATGCCTTAAAAATGTGTCTCTTTTGTGTGTGTCTGTTTCTAGCAGCCAATATGAGCATTTTGCAGGTTGAATGTGTCCAGGTTCAATTTGCATATGAAGGTGATTTCATTCCCAAGGCTTAATGTGGACTGACCTCTTATTCAACCCAGAACTAAGAGAGGGAGATTTTTTTGCCTCTCAATCTGTTAATCCCTTTACATCAGATGCCAAGGAACGCTAATTACTTGTTATTTTCTCTTGTCCCCTTTCAACATTTCTCTCCCTATCTCAGCGTCCTTTCAATTTCTCCTCTATTTTACTCTCTCTCTCAACCCAACTTGCTGGCAACTAGCTTGATGTTTCCAGGGGACAAATGCTTGGTGTTTTCAGTGCACAAATGTTTTGCTTGTTTTCAACAGCCTGTTTGACCACCCCAAGCTGTGTCCCTGCCCGTTAAAGGGTCTCTTATGGTTGTTTTTTTTAAACACACATACGCAAACACACCCACAGAAGAGTTCCACCAACAGCAGGTATCTAGAGAGCCCTCCTTTACATTACATCAGCCATGTGTGCATGGCATAGTGTTACTCTTGGGAGTGTGCACATGCATTGTAGGGCAGAGCAGGCAGATGCTGCTCAGTGCAACATGAGATGATACTCTGATGCGGCCGAGATGTAATGGAAGCTGGTTGGAACGACTGGCAAACAAAGAAAAACAGTCTGTCTGCACCAGTCAGGAGTCACAATGCCACACTGGGTGTTACGCTCCCTGGCCACAACTCACCTCTCAGCCTGTTGAAAACTGGATATAGGCCTCGGAAGCCAAGCGGGCCAGGCCTGAAGGTGTCCTCCCAGTAATGCTACTATGAGCCCTCTAACTATAAGGTAAGTGTTTGTGCGTGCGCTCAAATTTCCCACTTTCTATACGATTAATAACCACTTTAGTGTTGATATATTTTTGCTTTGTTCGTTACATTTTATTGGGTCATGCTCTGGCCTGAACAGTTTTGTGAACAATACATATCACTGAATGTGGGCGAATGAAAGAGCAGTGTGCTTTGACAGGAAATGTTTTTGATGTTGTAAGCCTCTTATCACCCCCCGTACAGGGCGTTGCACTTTACTAGCTCAAACTAGCCCCAGTGAATGTTAACATGCATGCAGGACCCCACACATGACAGCCTTCAGATTCAGGCTCACTCCCTCAAATAACTTAGCACAATTTAGCACAACTGCCACACACTGCAAACAGACGGCTCGGTGACCATTCAACGACCATTCAACTGCTCAATACGAGACTGCTAATCCTCCCATAACATTCTGGATGGGACATGCTAGGAGGGGAAGGGAATACAGTAACTATCCACTTGTATGTATTTTCCATTGCTATGATAAAGTAATTTATGCAATTATAATTGGGGCATTCAGCAGATGCTTTCAGCCAAATCTACTTACAGTAAGTACAATAAGTATTCAGGAGCAGGTTGGGGTTGGACATCTCACTCAAGGATGCTTACAGGTAGGCCGGGCATGTCAGGGATCGAACCCAGGACCGTTCTTTGGTCAACCATCCTAACCATTAGCCTATCCTGCCTATAGCCTACCAGCCCCACCTACCTAACCTAACCTACCCTCTCAAACACTGATGATTACACTACTGATCTCATCACTTCCTGAAACTCTCTTTGGCCCAGTTGTATTTCTGTGTGAAGCTGAAGCAGAAGCATTTATCTTCATTGTAACAGCTTCAGAAGAGGTACTGTCAAGGAACTGCTACACAGCACATCTAATCCAGATCCATAGCAACCCCAGTGGGCGAGCTGCTACGCTCCAATGAGGGACTTTTGACTGGATTTAGCAGGCACACTTGGACATGCTATAGGGGAGGGCCCAGGCTCTGCAGGACAGGACAGGACAGGAGAGGGCAGGGCAGGGCAGGAGGCCAGGGTGGAAAGTGGTTAACGATTGGAGCAGTTCATTCCCACCCACAAAAGGCCATTTTATTAAGGAATGGGCCTAACCGCCACCCTCCACCGTTTTCAAACCACAGCTGCACAGGAAATTGCGCCGCCATCGCAGGAAATAGTGCCTCTGGGTTTCCGTGTTGGTCATTGACTTAAAAGCTGTGTCTGCTTTTTATTTTGTTAGCTTGCCTTTTGCATCCAGCTGATTCAGTTATGCTCAATATCTATAAGCCTGTGTAATATTTGATGAGAAATGTTAGCCCATATATCCCATTTTAATGTTCCTCTCAATGTTCATTGAAAATATATAATGATATCGCCCAGGATGGTCCCTGGTAACCTTTCATGCTGTCCCACACAACCGTCGCTCCTCTCCAGTTCAGTGTCATCTTTTCGAGGGACCATTGTGTGTTTGGGAATGAAAGATTAAAGCCCCTGGTAACCTGAGAATCGGTGCGGTCCACCTGCCATTTGGTGTAATCTCCCTTGAACCTGATCCTGAAGAAACGTGATAGTGAAGGCCACGCTTGCGGTGTAACACACGTGGCGTCGCTGCCCGAGTGGCTCATTTGTGCGCTAACGTGCTGACATTTGATCAGAGTCCACAGGTTCATGCTGATCTAAAGGCCTGTTGGCCCTTTTACTGCCAGCCTCACTTGCTGGGTCACAGAATTTGATTTGCTTAATTTGTTGACAGATCAGAGCTAGCTTTTACAGTAAGACCTAAGCAATTATATGAGGTCTTGTATCTTATACGTATTGTATATTATTGTGTAAGGTTCTAAATCTGCAAACCTTTGTGTTACAGTAAACAGTCAAGTAAATAGACTCACAACAAAGCCTTTCCCCAAGGGCTTTGACTTAATGTGGTGAAACACTGCCACCCTTTGCCCCTCTGATAAAACAGCAGTCTGTGGCAGGGAGCGTGCATGCCAGCACACCAACACTCCACAAGATTGCATTGAAGTAACTAAGTAATTATAGAGAAGTACACTTCCACTTAATTTGGTCACCAAAGCACGCATACACACACTCACACAGCCAAATGAACATGAAGATACAGGCTAGGCCTGATTCCTCTGCAAAGATTTCTACTCTGAATGTGGTGTGTGTGTAAGTGAGTGAGTGAGTGAGTGAGAGAGCGATTGTGAGAACTTGTGTGTGTGCGTTTGTGTCCAATCTGAATATTCCGATCATTTGGAGCTTCTCCCATCTCCATGGTTCTCTATAACTGGGTAGTCATACAGCTGTCAGTAGCGGTGACACTCCCTTGTCAGGAATGACCCTGCTTGTAGGCCTACATCGTAAATCTCCATGACACCTTAATAACGCCTTCCCTTTGGTGGTTAACGGAACAATACTGACGAGAAATACTGTATCTCTGCTGGTTTAATGCTAGCAAGTATAGTATAGGGGTCTTTTAATACATTTAAACACATTGTTTTATGACATTATTTAATCTTTATTCGATCTCCAGGGCCTTTTTTGCAAATATACTGAACGGAGTAATGGAAGCTTCATGCTAAAAAAAAAGATGGGATAAAAGTGTGTTTTTCTTTCCATCAATACGGAATCTGTTTTTCAAAAGTATTTATTTGAATAACGCCCAGATGACCACTGTGTCTAATGCGCCACCCTATCCCCTGGGACACCTAGTCAAAACCTATGACAAACGTGCCTGATTGGGTTGTATTGTATATCTGGCTATAGCCTACGGTTTGTCTGGGAACTTTACATCATGGAGACAGTCACAGAGGTGGTCTGGCAAACGGTTTTATAGTGGCTTTGTTTCTCGCATCACATATTGGACTTCCACTCTTTCACTGAGGCAAGAAAGCTGCGAGACTGATCAAACAGTTTCTGAAACTGGCAAATGTCCACACTTAAAACGAGACACACGCTGACACTCACAACACGCCTCCATCTCTCCCCTGCGTCATAACTCAAGCGATGTAGTAGCCTAGCCTTTTCATGAGCGGCAGGGTCGCCTTAGTACGCTGCCATTCTCTGGAAGAGTCTGCAACGACCATCTTACCTCCTTGGATGTTGGATTGATTTAAAGTGGCTATGGCGTATCATCTTGGCAACATTTAAAACTTGGAGATTTGCGCAATGGAGCGCGGAAAACTAGGCGCCGGTACGCTCCATGCGCCGTGGTGATCCAGGTTTGCTGTTTCTCTTTGCTTTTTAATGAACTTCCGAGTCATACATGTAATGTTTTGTCAGTCTGTAGAGATTATCATTAATTATGAACCCACATCTTTTCAATTAGATTATTTTAACTTGAACAATAAAGACGTCAATAACCTACAAGTTTACCAGACTACTGTAGGCTACATGGCTACGTTTTTCATACGTTTATATGTTTTGGAATACAGCGCAACAGTTGCATTCTAACCTCTGATCAGCTTATAGAATATAGCCTAAATGTTTAAAGGGATTAAACCTACTGGTTGAGAAGGAATGTTTCAATATTGCCCCTAAACAGGGGTCTAACTGTGCATTTGACCCCGGCTTGCACTTGAGCCGGCACCCGGCGTTGCACCTCTAATCTTGAAAGAAAGAGAGATTGACAGGACAATTGATGGATTAAACTCTATTTCTTATGAAAGCATTATTGTAGTCCCGCATATCAATTCTGGCTCTGGGTTTTGGGGCCCGCCTGACAGTAAAGGCCACTATGCTCAATATACAGTAGGCTACCAGGGGCATAGCCAGAACTTTTCTACTGGGGTGGCAGCTAGGTCCAGTCACTTTATTTGGGCGGCACTTGGCAGATTATCATAAAAGCTACTTAAAATCTTTCGAAGATTAGCCTATTTAATAATGCCAATAGATAGACTACATACATATCCCTGCTTTATTAGGCTACATTCTTTTCAATAGCCCTTTAATCACCTGTTGCTGTCTTTTTGCATAAATATATATACACATGTATTATGCTTTATGTCCAAAAATGAAAAGAAAAAGAAACATTATCATGGACATGGAACATTTTACTATAGACTACTCACAACCTATTCATATCCCTGCTTTATTAGACTACATTCGTTTCAATACAGCTTTATCCGCCTGTTGCTGTCTCTTTTGGCAAACACATCAGGATAGCCGGGCTATCCGAATGTGCAAACATCAAACCATTTTTACCTAAGTTCAATGGAGGTCTTACGTTTGTGTTCCAGCACCGAGTCTGACCGAATGCAAAAAAGTTTGCATGGCCAATCAGGTTGGCCATGCCCCCCTCTGGCCCCCACTGGCCCCCCTTGGCGACACCAATGTAGGCTACTAATAACTGAAAGTAAAACGGCCTACTCACGCCCCAGGGAAAAACTGAAAGCTGAACTTCAGGCTGAACTTCAGGCAGACTGGAGTCACATTGGATATTTTTTTTCTTAAGGCCACAGGTAGACTATAGATATCTCATGAATCATTTGTGGTAAGACTTCAAAACGTCACTTCAAAAGGCGACACTCCTAATAACTATTCCGAGCTGTTCACATATGTCCGCAAAACCTAGTCAGAACTTGAGATTGATCTTTTGCACGTTGCGTTCACACAGTGACCCTCATAGTGGCTGTTGACCTTTCTAGTTAAAACTTATGGAGACAGGAATTTGAAAAACCTTCGTAAATGCCTCTCTGCGTTAGCTTTTTCATCCAGGAAGCAGAGCTGTGATCTAAACTTGGAAAATGACGAACGGACATGAGGCAGGAACTCCACACATTTCCCAGATATGAGCTCAAACAGCCTCATTGTTCTATTGACACTTTGAGGCAATTCTTTTTTTTACCAGTGAGTTACCGCATTATCATTTAAAACAAGGCATAGGCCTAACATATTAACATTCAGGGGATCATGTTATAAATATGCAAGTAATATTCTTTGGCCTTACGGAGACAGACTCTGGGTTTTAATTCATTTTGAATACATAGTCTTCATTTATCATTTGCAATTATATTTTTGACCCATTTAATTTTGAAGCAGTTGATTTTCAACATTATTTATTTTGAATCGTATATGCGTCTATCTCCAGGCCCTAGGGCAGAGTGAGTCAGTCCACAGACAGTGACAAGGCAGGTGAAACCCTGCTACTCATTTAAGTAGCTGTGTCTATTTTATTTGTCAGCGGGGTAGCCTATTGATTTTTTTCTAGTTTCTTCTATATTGTTTGCGATCAGATTATCACATCCCCTCAGTTATCAGGTCTCCTCACAGGCAGTCTTGTGAGAGCACCACCCAGTGTTCACTAAGAGTATGACATGTTAAATATTTTTTGTCATACTGCGTACTATGATCAGAGACATTATAGAAGAGACAGACCACTTAAAGAATCCTGAATATAACTCTATTGGAGAAGTCAGTAACGCCAAAGATGGCGGTTGTATGCACATATCTCCCCCCTCCCCCAAAGAGCCAATCCTCTGCTTTATAACGGCCGAACCGGGAAACCTATTAAGCCAATCGTGTGGTTGCACTGATCTTGCTCATGTGTAGTTGAAGAAAAAACTTTTTAAACCTTATTTTGGGGCAAAGTCACTAAACATTTTAAGCTTGTTAAATCAGATTCGACTGGTGATTCTATACATGCAGTTTTTATGTCAAGTTGAAAGTGCAGTTATAGCTCTCTCCCCATTCATTTAGACAGGGGCCTGGTCTTGTTAGCCTGAAATAACTGCCCGCGGGCATTACCAAGATGGCTGCCGAGTGGCCAGACTTTACTATAGTATAAGTCCCTATAAGGACTTTGCAATAGTATGGAGTAGGCTACAGTGAGGAGTAAGTGGTGGAACTCGGGGAAAACAATACACACAAGTCACATCTTTTTGTTCATTGATTTGTTGTCACAGGATGTGTGCGTGAAAGAGGGCAGACTGGGGCCTGTCATGGAGTCTGAACTGAACTGTAGCTCCCAGTGTGACTCCCAGCTCTGTCGCCTTCACCCAGGAGTCAACAGACAGGAGGGCATTAACATACTGCAGAGACTATGCACTTTCAACACGGTAAACACATACATACCACACACACCTGCTCGTCATGTTGAGAAACATACATAGCTGGGGAGTGTACATGTGTGCCCCGAAGACACATGCACACACACACACACACACACACACACACACACACACACACACACACACACACACACACAAACATGCACAGCCTGTACAAATATGTCTGCACACAGAACATACATAAATATTAGCAAAAATGGCATATGTTACTAATCTGGGGCAGGGGGCAAACAACAAAATATTTTTGCCCCTCTAAAGAGTGGACAGTAAGTATTTGGTCTAGAGTTTTTTAGCACCAATGTAATATAATCTTGATGACAAAATAAGGTATCAGATGTCTTAGAAAAACAAACAGAAGTATTTTACATCATTGAGTCACCAGTAAAACACCTTTCCATGCCATCTATTTTCATCACATCTGTTTCACACCATCCAAAAAATACAAAGTAACAAAAAACCAAAAACGATTTGTCCATTCTATAGTAAGTAATTTGGTAAGACTATTGGGAGGAGTTAGGCGGAGCTATGTATAGCCCTGACAGGGTTCTTTTAAAGACATGTGGCATGCGGATGAAACAAGCCATCGAATGTCACATTCTAAATAGAACCCAACACTGTGTGGGGGGAACACAAACAGTTGGGTACGGCGCTCCCCACACTATATGCAACTCTCTGCACTACGCCAACTAGGACCAAGGTGAGTTGAGTCTCTTTTATTTATTTGTTTTAAGCATGGAATCCACCAAGGCGTAAACCGGCCAATATGACACAACACGACAGTAAGTGTGTATGGTACTGTATATTGAGGGAATGCATGTACTATACAGTATATTGGCAATAACAGCCCAATCGAACTAATCTAAAAAAAATCAATTGAATAAAAAATACAGGTTATACTTCAAGTAAATGCGAATTAAGGCAAACTGGAGTTTAAGCTGTAACTGGTTCATTTATAAATAGTGTAGTTACTTGTTAATGTCAATACATAAACAAAAACATCTGCTCTCTGAATGTAATAGTGCAAACAAAGTAATTCGTATTTCAGTTTGTACTTGTAGCAGTTGTCTATTTAATTACAGCTTGATAGAAAATACAAACAAAAAATGAATACAAATTCACCCAAAATTATTTACTCTAAATTGGTGCGTGTCATTTAAATTATAATTTATGTAAATAATCTTTCTTGGGTCCAAATTGCCATTTTAAACATACAGAATGCTGCAGAATGGCATGTCTTTCTTCTCTTCTTCCTTTCTCTTAACTTCCTCCTCCCCTCCCTCTCGGGTTTCACTGTCTGCTGTAACCGTTAACGCCTACACAGCTACAGACCCCCCCACCCCCCACGGACATCTTCTTGGTGGATTTCAGACTTTACAGTGTTTATTTATTTGTGTCTTTACACCTACAAATATAGTAGTTACTAAGGTCTCATAGTAATGCATGATAGGACTGTATGGAGAATGATAAAAGATAAAAGCTGGTAATGTCCCTACAACCGCTGTATTATTAATATTGCTTTGAGCATGGGTAGCGGACATGCTAACCCTTCATTGATTCCTAAAATGAAAGTGGCTGAAAAGTGGCTGAAACTAAACCAAACCTGTGTATATTGATCACACTGTGTGATCTATGCTTATGCATGCACACGGACACACACACACCTGTAAACATATGCACGTACACATATATTACTATGACTTAGTGAACATATACATGTGCACACGTGTGTGCGTGCCGCACGCGTGTGCACATGCACACATACGCAACACATGTAAATGACTGTAATGTGATGTTATTATTGTATGATCATGTAAAGAACGTCACTAACTAACATTTTTTAATGGTTAACAAACTCATTTTTGGTAATGATGACATGTAATTTTTAAGCAGAAAAGCCTAACCAGGGACAGGGGTTGCAAATTAGCGTTGGCTACAATTCCTATATGCAACACATCTGTTTCATGGTATTGTAACTTTGTTGCGTTGTTCCTGACAAATAAATATATGCTTCAGTGAAATATAACACCATTTGTTACTATACATGGTGGTAGAAGGTTTACGAGGCATAACTATTCTTGGACCTACATGGATACTGAGAAATAAAATTACAGTTTAGGGAAATGTGCCGAGATATTCCATAAAGATTCCATCTGTTTTTTTTTCTGGATTTGTTTCCAGATATGGCCACTGCAGGCAGTCTGCTATCCGAAGAGCAGTTCCTCTGCCCCATCTGTCTGGATGTGTTTACTCAGCCCGTCTCCACTCCTTGTGGGCACAACTTCTGCAGGGACTGCATACAGGGTTACTGGCAGACCACTAAACTGTCACAGTGCCCCATGTGCAAGCAGAAGTTTTATAGGAGACCTGAGCTCAAGGTCAACACCTTCATATCTGAAGTGGCCGATCAGTTTAAGAGGTCAGTGGCTAGAAGGGATGACAATGATGCTATGGGCCAACCTGCGGCTCCGTGTGGAGAGGTTTCGTGCGATGTGTGCCATGGGAGGAGAGTGAAGGCTCTGAAATCCTGCATAGACTGCTTGGCATCATACTGTGAGACCCACCTGGAGCCCCACCGCGTCCTAGGCACCTTCAGGAAACACCGCCTGATCGACCCTGTGATGACCATGCAGGACAGAGTGTGCCCGAAGCACAATGGCCTCTTGGAGTTGTTCTGCGTCACGGACCGGGAGTACGTGTGCCAGGCCTGCCTTAGGAAACACCACAAGGCCCACCACACCGTGCCAATAGAGACTGAGTGCCAGCAGAGGAAATCTCAGCTGGGGATGTTGGAGGCCGAGGTGCAGCAGAAGATCCAGGTTCGCCTGCAGAAGGTGAGCGACATCCAACAGGTGATGCAGGTGAGCCGCCAGAGAGCGGAGAGAGAGGTGGAGGACAGTGTGCAGGTCTTCACCTCCCTGCTGCGCTGCATCCAGAGAGGCCAGGCCGAGGTGGTGGAGGTCATTGAGGGGAGGCTGAGGGAGGCGGAGAGGAGGGCTGAGGGACTCCTCAAGGAGCTAGAGCAAGAGATAGCTGAGCTCAAGAGGAGGAGCGCTGAACTGGAGCAGCTCTCACAAACAGAGGACCAGCTCTACTTCCACAAGAACTTTCTATCTTTCTCCATGCTGCCAGACACCAAGGACTGGTCTGATACCCTCGTGAAGAGTGTTGTCTACGTGGGCACAGTGAGGAGAGCTGCCAGGAAGGCAGGGTCTCAGCTGGAGGAGACGCTGAAGGCGGAGGTAAAGCGGCTGTGCGAGACAGAAATCCAGAGGGTTCAGCAGTGTGCCGTGGATGTGACTCTGGACCCCAACACAGCTCACCCCAAACTGATCCTGTCTGAAAACAGGAAACAGGTCCAGCATGGGGATGTAGCTCTTAGCCTCCCTGACAACCCACAGAGGTTCTACCCAGGAATCAGTGTAATAGGAAGTCAGGGTTTTCCCTGCGGGAGGTTCTACTACGAGGTCCAGATGATAGGGAAGACGGAGTGGGATATCGGAGTGGGCCGGGAATCTGTCAGCCGGAAAGGGGGGAGCATGTTGAATCCGGATGGAGGCTACTGGACTCTGGGTCTGAGAAACGGGACGGATTACTGGGCACTTGCCAGCCCTCCTATTCCCCTACCTTTGCAGGAGAACCCACAGAAAATAGGGGTGTATGTGGACATTGAGGGGGGGCAGGTATCTTTTTACAATGTGGAGTCTCGCTCTCATATCTACTCATTCACTGGATGTTCCTTCAATGACAGACTCTTTCCATACTTCAACCCCCGGAGAAATCATGGAGGAATCAACTCTGCCCCTCTGGTTATCACACCTGTTGATATTTAACATTTCAGAGTTTTTTTTAATTTCTTTTTGAGCCCATGTTGTCATTTAGTGTTAATGAGACCTGTAATTATTATAGTATTTGCCATTGCCAATTTTCCATTGTTTGCCTGAATAAAGTCTTATCTTATTAAGATCATTTTGCTTCTCCTATTACTCACATTATTTTTGCTCTTTTACATTTACAAAAACAAAAATTTATATCATTTCACAATCTGAACATAATCACTATAGGGAATGGATTTACAATTAAGGCCCACTCGGATTCAAATTTTTGGACAGACCCTTCGAGCTAAACATTCTGTTCAGTTGGTATTGCATATATTTTAACATGCCCTAATATGATTGGCTCTCTAACTGGGATGATAGGTCAGATTGGATATATAATCCCATGATGATGATCCAAATGATGTCACACCTGGGGCTAAATCTTGTTTTATGTTAAGATTTCAAAATTAGTCCAGCGATTTCTGGTGCTGACAACACAATCGTGAATTTTATGATAGGGGACCTTTAAATAAGCCAACAAACAATGTTTTGCATGTGATAAATTCTGTGTGTGTGCGTGTGTGTGTGCATGTGTTCGCCTGCTCAGATGGGAGTGGATCTACACAAGCAGCCTCTCTCCCCAGTAACATGTGCAGTCGTCTGGACTCTGCTGTCCTGTGGGATCCTATTGGCATTTGGCTTTTTCATTTTTACCCTGCGCTTCAAAAACAACAGGTAGATTGAACCGAGAGAGAGATTCACACACCTCATACATAAACACATTCATGAATGTACATTGATGATTGGTGTTTTCACAACAGGATAGTGAAAATGTCTAGCCCCAACCTGAATGTGCTGACTCTTATTGGGAGTGTCCTGGCCTATACTAGTGGCTTCCTATTTTCTGTTGATGAACGAACACACTTGCAAGGTGGCACTTCAAGAGTTCTGCTGCAGGTAGATACTCTTACACATCCTATGCTCCCCTTTCTATTGAGTGTTGAATCACTACTGTCTGAAAACGAATGACCTGGCTGCACTGGTTTCCTTTCCCTGGCAGATTCATAATGAATTACGTGTGTGTGTGTGTGTGTGTGTGTGTGTGTGTGTGTGTGTGTGTGTGACTTTGTAATGCTCCATTCACAGGTTCGGATGTGGACTCTGTGTATTGGCAGCACTCTGGTGTTTGGGCCTATTCTGGGAAAGACATGGAGACTCTACAGAGTGTTCACTCAACGGGTGCCTGACAAAAGAGTGGTAGGCAGCCTCCTCTAGAGCTACACAGGATGTTCATACAGCAGCTCTGTTCATCATAACACACGGGGAGACACCAAGTGTTTCTCTTGTCAAACCTGTGGCCTGCTTTGTCTGACGGCCAGACTAACGTCATTGTTAGAAATATTCCAGATGCTATCTGGCCATAAGCAAAACAGACGGTATCAGAATGAATTATTATCTTACATGAGTGGTACTTTACCTTGTTGACCCAAATGCAGCAAAAAAAAGTGGTTCACAGCTCACAACCCCCAAATGCACGCACATGTGTGCATCTATAAGGCGGGGGGGGGTTGCAAGCTATAAACGACATTGCTGCATTTGTGTCATTATACACAAAGTGAGTATCATTACTCTGTGTGTGTCAGATCATCCGAGACATTCAGCTGATGAGCATGGTGGGCCTGCTGATACTGGTGGACCTGTCGGTTCTGACTGCCTGGAACCTCACAGACCCCATCAGATGCTCGCGGTCCATTGGAGCTGCCGTCAAGGTCCTCCTTTCATTTCTGACTTTGACTTTGCTTCATTTTATGGGCCGTATGTGTGATATTGCTGCAGGTCCTGCTGAAATGGAAAGACAGAGATGTTTGTTTGTGTACTTAAAGAAGACAGCTGCTAGAACTGGCAGAAATAGGTTGGAGGACTGATTTGTAGGTTTGTTGCTTTGACTAGTGTGAACAGTCTGACCCTTGTTACAGGAACTAGTATTACCAGCCACAAGTCCACTTCAAAATGATTCCTTATGCGTGGACAACAGGCACTGTTTTCAGAGAGACCCAGATGTCCTTGTTCTGTTCACTGAAAGTATGTGGTCCCTAGATGGTGGAGAGAGATGTTTCCTACTCCTTGTCTCAGCTGGACTCCTGCTCCTCTGTATATTCAGACCTATGGGTTACCCTTATTGCACTACTGAAGGTAAGGCAGTGTGCTCAACGCTCATGAACGTGTTTGATTATCAGTCAATTCTGTATTGATTTTAATGCTAAATTGTGTGTGCATCCAAAGTAGGACTAACCTATGCCTGCATACTTTGAAAATTATAGGGAAAATCAACAGCTCAGATGCTATAACAGTGGCTTTAATGTTTTTGTTCATATTTAATATTCATGAAAAAGGTAATTTTCCTATTTTTTTCACTTTTCTCTTTGTAGGGCAGTCTACTTCTTTATGGGACGTATCTGGCCGGCCTGACCAGTAATGTCAGCCACCCTCCAGTAAACCAGTCACCCACCATCATAACAACTGTCAGTCTGGTCACTCTGTCCTCGGCTGTGGCTGTTCCTGTGTCTATCTTCCTGCAGGACTGGCCCAACTTAGTGTACAGCACTATTGCTGGAGCCATTTTCATCTGCACCTTGTCCACTAACTGCCTCCTGTTTGTTCCTCAGGTGAGAGACTCTGCTTATTCAGGAAGACAGCCCTGGCATCTTGGTACCAAGTAGTGTTTTGTATAATTCTTTGGCCGCACAAACAGAAAGGTTTTACTTTGAAAGTGAAACTCTTTCACTCAGTATATGAGACAAAGACAATTTTAGTGACAAACACATGCCAACTCATCCAAAAGCTAGTATCACTGGCAGCCCATGACTGTTGATAGACCGACTTCAGACAGATGAATTCTGTTGTGACAAGTCTAGTAAAGAATATGACCGCATGCAGTGTAGGTTTCTATATGCTTCTAAATTTCCCATGTCTAACAGCAGAGTGTGACTCACACTTAAGTCGTTCATGAGTCAACACAGTGTGGGCTGTGCCAACAGTTTATTGACTCTGTAAGTGGCTGGTGGTAAGCTTATGTTACGATAAAGGAATGCATCTCCAGTAGAAGGGAAGGAAATGTTTTGACATTGAGCAATATGCTAAAATACCTACCTGGTCTGGTGGTGAAATAGTCTGTCAGCACAATAGCTCTTGGAAACCATGATTACTACAATTTGCTTATACGCGGTAATCAGTTATTCAACTGCTTTCACAATATTGTGCAAATGTTTGCAAATTTCTGCTGCATTTCATGTTCTAAATAGCTGCTTAAACAATTAATTGAGTAAATAAATAAAAAATCTTGGACACAGGGCAAGACGGGATACACAAGCCACCTACTAGACAGGATTGGGACATAAAATAAGATCTCCATCTCTCCATAGTTGACCCAGTGGCGACAGTTTGAAGAGGAAAATAATAGCCCCAGCCAGATGGCCAAGTATTTCAGCAGCCCCAGTAAGAGTCAGCCTTCTGTCTACAGCCAGGATGAGATCTTCTACCTGTTGGGGGAGAACAACTCCATGAAGAAGCTACTGAATGAGGTATGGCCTAAAGTAACCCTAATCATTGATTATTGGATTCAGTTTTTCAAGTTTCAGAAGATCCTAGTTCATGAAACCTTAAGATGTACTTAACCAACTGTTTCAAATCCGCAAATAAATGTATTTTCTACAAACATTCTGAGAACCTTCTAATGGTTCAAAGTTATCCAAGTGACGTTCATAAACTTTTTTGTTTTTGGAAAGCTCTTTATTCTCTAAATCTTCAAACTTTTTTACGTACATTTTTTAGAAGAATGCTGTGATCGACAGTCTGCAAGAGCAGGTAAACAATGCCAAGGACAAACTGCTGCGCCTCATGTCAGTCAGCCAGGCCCACGAGGAGCGAGAGATCGATTCCTCCACCACCAACCTCAACTCCACCTCTACTCAGACCACAGAGGTTCAGTCCGAGGGTCCCTCCACTCCCCTACCTCAGAGAGACACTAAATCCCGTCGCTGTTCCTCCTCTCTATCCCTTCCCCCCACATGTACCTCTGCTCTATCAGAGGTTCCACCTTTCCCTGAACTTTCCACCGCTCGTGCTTCCACAGTGGCTTCTTCTCCTCTCCCAGGAGACATTACAGGTATCTTCCAGGCTAGCCCAGGTGAGGAAGGTGGATCCATAATAAAAGAGCAATGTTCACAATACCCTCTGCCCTCCCAGTCCTCAGTGTCTGCACCAGCTCGACAGCTCTCCATGCCTGGCTCTTCGTCACATTGCAGAACTTCCACGCAGCCCCTGGGAGCCATGAGTCCTTCTCAGGTAGAAATTGGAGGTTGTCATGGTGACCTGGGATCACAGTTAGGTTCCGGTGCCAGGCAGGTGGGGTTTGTCAGCAGTGAGCAGCTTCAGGAGATTCTTCAAGAATTGAGCGTAGACGCTGCCCTGGAAAATGCCCTCCGCTCTCCCAGTCAGGTTAGGACTTCCAGGAGACCCTCTCATCCAAACTTTACTGACCCCTTCCCACTTTCCCCTCTCTCCTTACGCTCACCCCGATCCACTCATCTTCCCATCTTCTTCTGCTACCCCAGCATCTCCCCCTATTCAATGAGAAAACGCCGGCCTCCCTTCCACTCCCCCAGAGGCGGTTTAAACCCAAGTTCAGAGAAAGGGAAGATAAGGGACAACGCTGAACCCCAGACTCCAGAAAAAAACTCCTCCAAGCCATCCCCACTACCTGAGGGGGGCGCTTTGGACTCGGCTACCTTTGACCTAGACAACAGTGTCATAAAAGAGGAGGAGGAGGAAGAGGAGGAAGAGGAGGAAGAGGAGGAAGAGGAGGGGGGACAAAGAGAGATGAAAAGGTGTGGGAGGCATGTTTCGAGGCCTTGTAGGTGTTCCATATCACGCTGGTCAGGACGAGAACACCTGGCGCTTTCAGGTGTGGAAAATCGCAGACAGTTCCGCAAACATCCTAGAGACTCCTGTGGGTACTGGGACTCCGACTCGAGCAGCTCCACAGACTACTCCTACTACCACCTGCCTTACTGCGACTCCTGTGGCCAGCGTGCTTCTTTCCTGTCCACAGACAGCTCCTCTGAGTCCTCTGACAGCGAGTATGGCGGCTACACAAGCCTCTACCGCTCCCCCCACCCTGTGGTCTTCAAAGAGGACCTCAAACCCACTTTTGTATGACCAGAGGGAGCACGTTGGTTATATTCAAATTGTGGCAATACTTTAAATTACAGGCTGCATATTACATAGTCATGTTCAGAAATAAGTATCATCTAGTAATTTATTACTAATTACCTAGTAAGTAACAGTAGGTAATCTCCTATGAACAGAGAATAAACCCTCCCACTCCTGTATCGTGGTGTTGGGGGGGCACTGACTGTGTGGACTGTACTGTACATCACCACCATGTATACGCTGCTACACAGGTCTTTTCATACTGTAGGAGTTATGGTGTATTGTTTGCATTTAATTCTGGTATATTACTGCATTGTATATTGGGTAATTATTAGTTATTTCTAGACAATACTTACAAGTAGACAAGTAATTATTTTTCCCCCTGTGTATTACTCGGGAATTTCCAAACATTACTATGTAATTGATGGCCTGTAATTTCACATGTTACTCAAATTATTATTAAACTCTAATAATTAAACGTTTGCACTTTTCTCCAAGTGCAAACATTTAATTCATAAACTGAATTAATGTCTTGGAACAGTGTGAAGTAAGTTAAAAAGATTAAATGAATCATGACTCCACTGATATGCATCCAAATGGTACTCTGCGCCTTTCATTAGTTCTTTGTTTGTCTATATTATCTTTAATGTTTTTGTATGTACCATATGAGACAGATAGGGCAGCCAATTTGTTTTCTCAAGGCTCTTATGATCAAACCTCCAATAATGTTTATGTCATGAACTTTACCATGCAGATAATGTACATTTTTATTCAAGATGAAATGAAATGTCTGGAGTTCAAGTACCAGTTTTCTAGTACTGTTCCCCATGTACATATTTATTTATCTTTATATATATATATTTATTTGTAGATGTTTTGATTGTACAGTATTTCACTTTATTTTGTTTATTGTTTATAGAACACTATATTTCAATATAGTTATCTATAATATCTTAATGCTGTTACTGTGATCATCATGAATGCAATCATAGTAGGCCTACAACAGAGTAAACTACATTGGTCTATGTCTGTATTTTGATAGTTTTTACAGTTCGCTGTTGTTTTACATTTTGTGTTGACTGTAAACTTTCTCTATGTCTTCGATTTTGCATGCAGTCATTTACTGCTCTTTCTCTCCCACGGCCCTATGTATCTTTACTGTGCACAAAAACATTTCATTGTTAAGTAACTGTCCAGTGTTAAACACTAAATTTGAATTTTACATTAACATTTGCTCCTTTGGATAACATTAGTTGCGATATTTCAAGTTGTCTTTGCATATTGGTATAACAACAACAACAGTCATACAACTCAACCTAATTCAGTGTTTTTAATTACAGTAAATCTGATGCGCGTTGTCTTTTCCATGACAAATGATCTGCCATATACAGTAACGTGCTATGATTGTATAACACTTGTAAAAATAGATCCTGTTAGAATCCTGTTAAATAACTCAAATTCCAAGCAAAAATTTAAGGAAAAAATAAGTAATTGTTATTATAATCATTCAAGCCTCCACGCCTTATAAATTACTTTAATTATATCTTAAATAAACCATGATAATTTTACAACATGCATCCAGAAGTTTTCTTGAGTTATACTTTCCCAAAAGTGACATACAGTTCTTTCTTTGACTAATGTGTCTCCCTGTTTTGTCTCTTTTCTCTCAATCTATTTCTAACACTATTTGTATACAGTATATTTATATTTTTGTGCCGAAGGAGGTGTAACTATGAAGGGGAAACGGTATCTTGCATTACTACTACTACTACTACTACTACTACGGCTCTGCTGCTTATTTTTGAATTAGATTAGTTAGCTATCTTTATTCTACATCAAAACCACTGAAGGTCAGCCTGTAAGAAACTCCTTTTGATGTAGCGAATAACAGACAAAAAATAACAAAGTAAAAATAACAGACTGAATACATCCTCCACCAGAATCGTGCTCAAGAAAGAACTTATGACAAGATAAAAGACCAGTGTTCTGTTTAACATTATTAGATTTGTTTCACAAAAGATGCAAATCCCTTCATAAATGTATTTACACATTGAACTACATCAAGGCTTCAAATAGGAGTTTTGTTAGTTGGGTCCTTTGGCTGATGCTAAGGCCTCATATCTAACTATTTCATGCCTATTCACAAAATACTTATGTTTATGGATAAACATAAAGATAGCGATCTAAATGTGGTTACAGCAACACTAGTTACTTGCTCTAACCTCTGCCCCTCTGCCTCTCACACATAAAGCTACAGTTTGTTCTACATTAATTACATCTACATTATGACATTGTGGCCCTAAAAATAACAAACACAAAAGATTGTTTTATGGTTATGCATTAGAAAATGAGAGTGTCATGCCGGCATCTGGATGGGTTATGTGAACTAACATGGCAACAGTGCTGCATGACCACCGGTGCTCTGTGCCTATGCTCTGTGACCGTCGTCTGTGACAGCTGCGCCCATTTGAAATGGCAGTCTGATTTGGAAAGCTATTGGTCGACAGAGTCATCAATCATGGGACTACTCCGCCTATTTCTCCTGTTGTTTGCACGAAAAAAAGCCTTTGAAGTTCAGGGGGCGGTATTAGGCAAATTGTGCCATGTGTTCTTCAAGACCAGTGTGTTCATTAGTCTACAGCAACAGACAATACGCCCATTTTTAAGGGACGGTTTTCCGATTGGCTAAATCGGCCACCCCAGATTCACCCCTGCGTGTGAACAATTTTCCCATTCTCCACCATAGCGTAGTGTATCGGCGCCCCACACCAACCACCGGTACAGGACAATTCCAGGCTGCTTACGCAAACTACGTAGTAAACGTCCGTAGTGACAAAGACTGCGAGCCCGAAACCTATGGGGAACGAATAAAAAAATAATTTCAAAACCGTCGTACCCGTCCTGAAGATCGTAATTTCTCGAAGCGTTCACCGGCTCTGATACCCTTTAGAAGAACCGGATTTTGACAGCGGCGAAGTCTGGATTTGAGTCTGCACGGAGCCTCGACATCGTTCGCGTAAAAGATTGGGCAATTGGTTAGATTTTCCGTTGAATCGTCAGTAGGCTAGGGTATAGCGACTAGCGAGGGAGCCGCCATGGCAGTCGGATCATTGAGCCTCCACATCGGTATATGAAGAGGAACTGTATGGTCCAAAATTCTCAGCATACTCAGCATTTATCTTCGATCCACAACGAATCTGTTATCTAGTTGCTGAGCTGTCGCGTATGCTTTTCTTCGCGACACTGTATCTGCACCAAGAAAGAAATCGCAAGCGATTTTATTCGGGTGACACGGGGAGAGGCCAGATTCATGACTATTTTAGTCGAAGACGTGAATCCAAAGGCCTGCTGAAAGAAAACTAGGACTATATTGAAAATGATGCTCTGGTTGACTGTTTGAAAAGAAAGGGTAGCTTTTTAGGTGAAGCTAATTACTGTGAAGGTTCGCGATAAAGGAGTCGTTTTCTCTCTTTCTTGTGACTTGCCTAAATCAAGAACATCCTTTTGGATGAGAAGCTTTGGTCATTGTGTCAGCCCTTCCATTTAGTGATTTACTGTCTCTAACCAAGAGAATCTGACGGATTAGATCATGTCGGGTCGGCCCAGAACCACCTCCTTCGCGGAGAGCTGCAAACCAGTGCCGCAACCTTCGGCTTTCGGCAGCATGAAAGTCAGCAGTAAGTATAGCACCGTAATTCTACCGTCATCCACCGGCCAGAGTAGCCTACCTAGCATATGTAAGGGGCAATATAGTCTACATGGCCTGTATGAACATGTCCTGTTATACTAAAATGAAATTATGTCGAGGGATTTACGCCTTTTAGTAGATAGATAGGCTTGTCATATTTATGTCAGTGACTGAGATTCGCCGGAGTAGAGGGACACCCTGCTGTCTTTGAGGAGGGACCGCTACGCCGTGACGTGCGTCTCGGGCTGGTAGTCAGGGTTAGCAGGCCGCGCCGGGCCGTAAGGGTTGGGCTGGCATCGGCCCAAGTCACCAATATACCACCTTCTACCGCACTGAACTATTTTAATTTGTCTTTGTTAACCCTTCATTATAAACGGTGAGCGTATGGTGTTGGAGTGTAAGATTAGGCCTATTACGCAATTGTCAAACCAAACGCAAGGTGCGCCCATGCTCAGATCATGACTCGGGCGAAACTGGCGTGATGCTTTTAGAGGTCTGGTATTGGTATATTGATCTGTGGGCCGTCTAGAAAAGTGCTCAGAATGACGCTCTGACGTCGCGACGACTAGGGACGTCAGTGTATCATGTTCAAAACGCCAGTGTCCAGGCATTGTCGCCTAGGCTCGAGCGCAAATATGGGTTATGCCGTGCGACTGACTGGCAGGCATTTGTTGCAACTAGGCTTGATTTAACAAGGGACCAGTCCCGCGCAGGTTTCTATTACAACTTAAAATTACCTTTGCTCCTAATGGCACTATAAATCTTCTACACTATCTAGAGAGTGAGAGAGATTCTGTTTAAAAGTACATGTGGCTTTAACATTTCAATATAATAGCTATGACACCAGCATCATTTGCAGCAGCATTTTCTTGGTCCTCTTTGCTGATGTGTGTTACTGGGGCGAGGCCTGAAGCTCAGGCTGTCCTCTGGGCCTCAACAGAGGATGGGCTCTACTCGCTGGATTAGGACAAACGCATATCTGAACACACCTCTGAACCAAAGCTTTGGTCCCAGATTTCATCTGCAAAGCATTTATGTATCTGTCAATGTAGTTGACTAATGGTTAAAGGGAAACGCGATAAACTGATTCTTTTGTTTTAATTCATGCAGTGGGGTAACACAATAGAGAATGACCATTTTACCTTGTTCATAGACACTCTATGGAGTCCTACTAGAAAAGATAGCATCAATTGCTTGCACTGGACACTCAGCGGAAGTGAAGAACTACAGTAGGGAAGACTTAAATATCCCGTATTTTGCTTTATTTTCTTAATCTCAACTCAGAACCTATAGAACTCCATGGTGTCCAAAAAACAACAGTAACGACGACGACATCAGATTCGGCCAAGCAATTCCTCTGACTGGGTTTGAGTAAACAAGAGCAGGAATTCAGCCGTGGGGTTTGTTCCTAATGGTAGCGAGTCGCGACCCCCCAACCCCCCCCCCCCCCAACCCACCCCTCACTAGACTTTGATAGATTTGTATTGCCAAAGGGTCTAGAAGTTTATTTATTCATCATCCTTTTAATGTACATCCCCAAAAACAGCAGTTTGAAATGCAGAGACGGGTTGGGAGTTGCAAAGACCGTAGGTCTGCTACTGTGGTTTGGTGGTGGCTTTAGAGACCTGCCAAATAGGGATAAACCTCCATTTTGTTTTTAAAGTTGTTTTCTAATGCTTTCCTCCACATAACCCCCCTCCCCCATTCACCCACCACACATACACGCACCCACGTGCGCACACACATGCACACACACAGCAGTGAATAGCTTGGCCGGTGATCTGAAGCAGCTGTGGCCAACATGTATGATCCTGGACTGAATGCAGCAGACCCTCCCACCCAGACACACGAATGCGCACACACTCGCATTTGCACATGCACACGGACACCCTTAGTTTTGTTTTTGGGTGAGGCAGCTGTCCAAGGACAATGGCCGTCTTGTTTTGCATTTCAAAGATCCCGCTCTCCCTCTTTGTTCTCCTCTCCTTCTCTCACTTCTCCTTCTCCTTCTGTCTCTCGGTTTTTGCAAGTGATGAAGGGAACAAAATGAACCAATTATACAGATACTTTGATATGATGCGGTGGGGGGGTCATATCCATGGCCATGCAGTGGGACTAGTACAGTGGTAGTTGTAGGTATGGTTTCCCACCAGCGTACTAATTGGTTTGGTCACCAGTCCGCTTAGATACCTAATAGAAGTTTGGGCCGAAGTGTTTCTCTGTCTGTGTCTGCAGTGACATTTCTGACTGGATGTTGCATATTAGCAGCATACTCTCTCCAGAAGCGCACATGGGAGAGTGTGCACATGTGGTGAAGTCCTCTCTTGTTGTCCTGAAACTAGAGGCTCTCTCGTTCCATTCTTCATAGGCTAGTCCACGGTCTCGGTTCAGCACATACTTGGGGAAAAAAACCCAACAGTTTTAACGACATTCTGCACGTTGTCTGTTCTAACAGCTATTAAGTTCTACTAGTGTAATAACAGCGTCCTAACTCAAGTAACAATGTAGTATTGACATTTGGAAATGACAAAAATGGTTAATGTTATATTGGTGATTTAATGATCCCCAGTGACTGACATCAGAGTTAATAATAGTCAAATGTGACAGCGGAGCAATTTCTGCTTTTAGGAATACATGCGAGATTGAATATGTTAGGAAATAAATTATTTAAATAAATACACCTTTTAATGTATATTATATATTTTTGTGTCGCGAAATGAGGAGCTGATATTCTACAATTAGCATCCTATGCTAAATATAGGTTTAGCAATTAAGATGCTTGACCGCTGATCACCTCTATTTGTGTTTATGAACATACATGACAGTCAGTGTCAATGATAATTTGGGATTGATTAGATGAAGTGGATTCCTTGGCAGTGCACCATGGGTGGTCAGTTACATTGTTGATATGGGTACAGTGTTGTTAGCTGATGGAGAACCCAACAGATATATGTGGTGAAAATAATTCTAATTCTGTCCAATTTCAAATGTAACTTGATTTGAAACAACCAACTGTATTATTTGTACTTTTGGTACATCTGATACATTATTAAATACATCATGACTTGTACCATATTCTAATCTGCCATCCCAGCTCTAGCTATATCTGTGATTGTTCATCAACAACAGTGAGGTTAAGGCCACATTCTGTACACGTACTGTATGTATGTGACACAGTCAGCGGTGGCCCACGCAAACCCAATGACCTGAAATTGTGTATTGCTATCCCTGGTTTGTGATGTGTGAGATAAGTGCTTTTTATGCTGATGATTTATCCCTATTTTAAACCAGTCATGTCTTATGTTGTTTTCTTACATATCAATGCAATTTGAGTAACTTAAACTAACCTGAACTGACTGATCAAACACATCTATTTAAAAACCACATTGTTGGAGGAAGTGCGTTCATTTGGGTATGAATTGGAAGCACACGATTGGACTAAGCACAAATGTTTTGGGACCTGTCTTTTGGACTCTGCCCTCGGTGGTCATACTACCCCATTATTTTAGCTCCTTTCGTAGATTCCTTTTATTTAAAAAATATTTTTTAAAGTTGCAATGGCTATTTTTTTTTTTTTTTACTTGACAAAGCCTTATGTAGGTCGCAGTCCGATCACTGTCTTTGACCTTCCATCATTGCTGTGTTAACTTGATTTGATTGAAGATTTGTTGTGATCCCAGATTTGTTGGTTCCTCCTAAGCTGTTGTCAACGTAGTGAATCCTTAAAGATGCACTCCTTGATTGCCCTACAGCACCCCAAGAATCACAATTATTTCCCAGCCCAGCTCATTGTTGTTTTGAAACACAGCTGTGAACAAAAGCAGTAGGGGGAATGGTAGAGAACTGTGCGAGCCTAGGAGCTCTGTGTGGAGAGGAGTGCCAGCCACTCTGTACTGTAATTGCATGAGAGGCTCGCTCTCAGTTTCAAAACAAAACAAATATATTTGTAACGCTGTGCTCACTGAGCAGTTATGGAGCTAAATCTGGACCAATCGTTTTCTAATTGAAAATAATGTGAAACAAAATATTTCAAGTTCTGATCTTGAACTTTGAAAAATACAGTATATTCAAACTTAAAATAAGTGTAAAATAATTTTTTTCAGTTTTGAATATACTTTTGACTCAATTCTGGAATTATTTTGAATAAATTATTTATTTTAAATTTTTCACTTTCAATTTGATATTCGAGGTCTTTTTCAGTGGCAGATTTTAATTTTTTCAAATTCAGACCTTATTTTTTCGGTTTCAGGTGTTTTTTTATTCATATTCACTTTCAGATCATTTTTTTTCAGTTGCAGACTTTTGGCCTTGATCTGGCGTGGGGGGCATGGCATCAACTGGGAGGGGCGTGGAATAATGAGGGACAGCAAAGGAGCCTGATAGCACTGTGAATGCAGCGTGTTATCCACTTGCGATGGCGTCCGCTCCACCAGGACAACCTGCAGTTCACATAGTCCGTGAAATGAACTACACCTGTCAAAAAGTCAAAACCGAAATCCTATAGACGGTATCTTACCATACATTAAGCGTTTTTCTTTCCATTGACGGCAATTAAATGTTCCAATGACTTAATGTGCCTGCTGATGAAGTTGGATATAACTCATCTGATGATGTAGGCTAATATGGTTTTACGAATGTAAGCCAATATTTAGCCACTTTGGAGAAATTGCGTGATCATTGATCGCTGTCTTGGAACATCACGTTAAGCTTTTTCCTTATAATCGCCGGCAATGGAGAGGAGAACGCTTAATGTAACGTCCATACAGTAGGCCTAGTCATAGGATTTTGTTGTTTTATTTTTTTGGACAGATGGACGTGTTTAGGACAAGACATGTCCGAGAGAAATTTGGTGATCATTGAGCACTGTTTGGGGCCAAAAGTCTGCAACTGGAAAAAATACGACCTCAAATAGCAATGAAAGTAAAAAATGAAAATAATTTATTACAAATAATTCCAGAATTTAATCAAATTTATATTTAAAATTAAAAAATGTTTCCTATACTTATTTTTATTTTGAATACATGTATTTGTTGTATTTTTCAAAGTTCAAGATCAAAACTTGAACTTTATTTCATAATTGTAGTTTTTCAATTACGATTTAGCTCCATATGCAGTCTAGTGTTTCTGTATGTGATTGTGTGTGTATGAGCATGCACGGACATTTCTCACGGCCTTAGGAAGTGCAGAGGCTGGAATATGTGGGTAGAGTCTTATTTCTTTTCTTTGTCTCGCTCTTGTCTGAGCATTTCCTCTCACGTCTAAGGGAAGGCTGTTTCTGTAACATTCATTGTACCCCTCTCTGTTTCCTCTTTCAGGGAATGCAGGTCTGCTGGTTTTTCAACACCCCCACCCCCCCTTTTTTCCCCTTTCATCTTCGTCAGTTCCTCTAACCGGGCTTATAATAAAATCTTCAGCAATTGGGTCACTTACTGGCCACACAGTGGCATTTGGAAATGTGTGTGTGTGTGCGTGCGTACACACACACACACACACACACAGTGCAAATTATGTCTGGGTAGCACCCTGAGGGAAGGTTTCTGTGTGAGGCTGTGCCTATGTACAGAAATCAATAGCTCTGCTGGAAAATCAGCAACCTAACTAAACTACCTAACAGAGTATGAAAATGTGCTTGTTGGATGATTGAAAATATTGGGTTAGGGTCACTTTGTTTGTTTCAGCCAGATCATGATGTTGTGTACACACACACACACACACACGGACATTAGCCATGGAGTAAAGTAACTAGTTTGCCAGGTCAGCATGTTCATCTAAATTCCAGATAGAAGGGGTGTGTGTCTACTTCACAGGCCAGAGGTCTAGGACCACAGTACTAATGTAGTCTGCCTGTCTCATATTAATAGTTCTAGGTAACATTAATCCACTGATTATTATTTTATTATATTAAAACGTTACTTTGAACCCACCTTTGCTCACTGGAAGAAAATGTTGCCTTAGAGTCAAATGTAAACTCGACATTTGGGCTAGTGTTGGTCACATGTTAGAGCGTATGCAGTGGGCAAGATAAAGGCTAGCAAAGGCTTTACTCCCCAAAGAATCTGGAAAGCACGGGTAATAAAATATGATAGTTAAATTAACAGAATTCTATCCAAGGTATTATGAATATTTAAAAATCTAATTACACAGAATAACATTTTATTTTGTAACTGCAATGATATAAAGACACTGGACCGAAGGAGGGTAGACTAACACAATTTAGATACACTGCTGGATTAATATGATATTCAGTAGCATCCTTTGTATTCTCTATAACCTCTCATAGTTTACGGAGGACTTAGTTGGAATGGAATTTGTCAGAATGGAGGCACGGAAGGCAGCATATGCCATTGTCACGTGATGTATTTCATTGCCATGCTATTCTTCAACAATCAGCCATGTATGGACTTTAACCCTCACGACTGTATTATGCGTAGAAGGCGTCCTCTTTAATCCCAAGGGGAAAAGGTTCTAGGTTTCTGATTGGACGGAAATAGAGGTATGACGTGCATACAAAAGGAGAACTCGCACAGTTCTCATTTTCCATGACTAAGCTACAAGAGAAATCTGTCTGATATAACATAATTGAAAAGGGTTCTTGTTGCTAGTGAGTGACATGCAGGCTCTGTCCAGCTAACCACCAACCGTTTTTGATCAGTTTATCAAGCCACGAAAGCAGGCCCAGACCCCGCTTGTCATCGGTCACAACTGGAAAAAGACGTCTATTGCATGGAATTATTTCAGATACAGAAAGGACGATGTTGACCAAAAACAGATTGAGTATTATATGAATATAATGGTGTCATGGTGAGTCAACCAGTGTATTAAACTACCTAATTTCCCCTCCCTAAATCACTACAGAAGAGTAGTCACAGCTCTCGCCTGCTTTTGTGTTTAGCACGTTGAAAGTAATTGTATAGCATTAAAGTTCAAGAAAGGATGGTTCGCAAAAGTCTTCAGAGTAAAACTTTTTTAAAATCTTTTTATTATTTTTATGCAGATGCACTCCCCTACAAAATCATTCTAAAATTATTAATTCTTTCCAAATAGCTATTCAAGTCAGCTGGTGAAAATTCCTGTATTTTTTCATATCGCAATATATATATATCGCAGAAAAAAAAATATGCCCTACTAGTCTGTTATGTTTAAGAGTGTAACTGATCAAACAGAGATATGTATGCGAGTGCTAAATTTGTTCAAATTACCCTATGATTCATAGCCATACTATACATACCCTTAGATGTACTCTAATACAGCATATGGATAGTACTGTATAAGATTTGTGTGTTTTGTGACATACTCAAAAGGGGCCTGTCTGTGTCTTTGTTTTTCCTGGCGTCTCTCTAGGGGATAAGGATGGCAGCAAGGTAACAACGGTGGTCGCCACCCCTGGCCAAGGTCCTGACCGGCCGCAGGAGGTGAGCTACACGGACACCAAGGTGATTGGCAACGGCTCCTTTGGGGTGGTCTATCAGGCCAAGCTGTGTGACTCTGGGGAGCTGGTTGCCATCAAGAAGGTCCTGCAGGACAAGAGGTTTAAGGTGGGTGGCAGCTACACACAAGCACACAGACGCACAGCCAAACAGTAATATGCATTCATTGAACCTTAATGCTCACACAAAGATGCGTGTGCACACAGACCTTTTGACTTGACTTTCTCATCCATTTCATGGATGCTCACACTAATGCAGGTGGAATATCATTATTTATCTGCCACAAGAGGAACACAAAAGACATTAATGATGAATGAATACATTTGAAAGTGGCATGACTTGTATGACTGTGTAGGTGATGTAGAACAAGAGAAAATTCACGAATGTTTTGTGACTGACATATCAGTGCTAGAGCATAAGTGTGCTTTCCCTTTGAGTGCCTGCCCACATCGCTTACAAATGTTTCACACACAAACAAACTTGAACCAATTAAGACATAGTCACCTGTCAAGTTCAGTTGTCGCCATGGATGCATGATTTTTCCATTCTGAGCAGAGCGTTGTTGGAGGCCAGCTCCAGTGCTTTGAATAGGTTTGACTGATGGGTTGTTTTTAGTCGGGGAGACATTCTCTGTTCCCTTTTCTGTGATGACATCTCCACCAGTTGGTAGCCCGGTGCTGCGGAGGCTCACGGCTTGCCAATAAAAGACCTCGAAGTGCCGAGCCTTCAATTTCAATTGTCATTAAACGTTGACATTGTCAATGTCGAGTTATGTTGACAACTAAGATTTACATTTGATTTATTTTTTCTTCCATTTAATGCACTGTACTGATGCTCTCCAACCCACTACGAGTGAGTTAGTATGTCTCAAATAAGGGAGAACTTTGCTGCTAGTAAGTGCTAGCGGTCTACAGTATGTAGTTTATTAAAACTACTTTGGTGTGAATTGTATTCTCAACTCTCCAGTGAATGTTTGTATTATAAAGCATAGTGCCGTAAATCAATTTGTGCGATTTTGCAGCAAATCCAACCCAAATCCAAATGTTGTCCAGACAAGGTTAATAAAATTTTTGCTAGTAAGACGGTACTGCAAAAAAAGCTTAACGGATGTCAATGTTGAACACATTTTGTCAGCCAATTCATAGTCTGTGGGGGCATATATGAAATTTTAACTTAAAAGCAGGAAGTCCTCACAGCAGTACCTCCTTTTTTGTGTCATTAGTCAGTTTACTAATGGGATTGATGCGCTTTGAGTAGAGTACACCTAAAGTAGATAAATATGAGATGTACGCAGATGTCCACATCCGTTGCACCTTTACTCTTCTGGTGTTCTGCTCTCCACCCTCCCCCTGCTCCGCAAGCCACACCCCCTTTATCTTCCTTTATCGCCGTCCGGCTCGCTCTGCGTTTCTGAGCTTGTGAATGGGTTGAATGGAGCACTAAGTCTTCTCACATGACTGCCAGACACGCGACAACAAATGCTAGACACACACACACTCACACACAGAAAAAACACCTGTGTCCTATTTTCACTCATTCCTGCCCTGCTGCAGAGCCCTTCTCTACCTCCCTGTTCTTCCATTGTGGTTCTGTACACGATTGTGTCTTTGAATTGGGCCCCGGGCCTCATTCATTACTACACAGTGACACAACGTCGACATGCATGCACACCTCTGCCTCGCAGAGGCTTACGCGGCAGTCATGTGAGTAGGGTGCAGCTGACGGCAGTGTGTAAGAGAGCTGCGGTGGGCTTACAGCCGTTGCCTGGTGCATTGTGGGATGGCCCCCTTCTCAACTCCCATCTGAAGGATCACATATCAGCCCATAGGAAAATTGATACTCGCATACAGTGAAATGCTTGTTGGCGGAATGAGCACTGAGTTATCAAGACATAGGCGATGAGAAATGCTCATTCTGTTGCTGCTAAACAGGTGAAAGTATAGGCTATTACGTATGTTCTCATGTGTTTGTCTGGCAGCGTGTGCAATGCTCCCGGAGTCCCATCTAGTTTAACATTTACTAAGTAATTTGAAAAACTATTACTGAATTTCCTCACAGCGATTTAATACATATAGCTTTACACATTTTGGGCAAATTGAAGTGTGTGGTGTACAGGGAATCTATTGCCATGAGTCCAGGCGCCATGTGCTAGAGCTCTCTCTCTCTCTCTTTCTCTGTCTCTTTCTCTCTTTCTCTCTTTCTCTGTTGGGGGGGGGGGGGGGGGGGGGGG
>JAOEHI010000014.1:4231211-4271934 GCA_025447815.1 Percopsis transmontana
TATATTTTGTTATATATATAGTCTATATATATATATATATATATATATATATATATATATATATATATATATATATATATATCTGGCTTGATTAGCATTTGAAATGCTTACCATACAGCCTCACCACCATCATTAGGGATATAGACAGCTGTAGGCCTTGCCTGAAGGAAGCCTTAACCATTGTTTGCTGCAAAATAAAGTGAAGCCTGACAAGTGGAGGGGTTTCAGAAGCAAAAATAGTTATGAATCCTTATTTCCCTTGTTCTATCTGGTGATTTATTAGCTTGTTGTACCAGCCTGCCTAGCAACTCTGTGGACATTGCAATAAACTATTTAAATTGTTGTTGTAATACTACTACTAATTGCTTTGTACTACTTTGTATAACCGTCAAAACAACAAGAAAAAAACTGTTATAGTCTACCCTATTTTAAAAACAAACTGTTCTCAGGTTAACTTAGAAAAGTGGAAAAAGACCCCCCCCCCCAAAAAAAAAGAAAAATATTCCAGAGGAAAACTTAACTGATTTCTCACTAATAGCTACTATCACATGATATATTTAGCCTTTGTTACCCATATAAAACGGAGATTAAACGAGACATTTAGGCCTACCTCTATTTGTCCCTTGGTGTGTAAATATCAAGAAACAGATGATTCTTCAAAACCAGTCCAAACTAAATCAACAAAATGCGTCCCATAATTGGGTTTTCGCTATTGTCACTTGTTGCTTCAGGTCCAAGCGAGAAATATTGGCAACTAAATTTTATGTTCAGCATCATGTCCTCGGAGCTACTGTTGTGTGAATGTGAGCATTGACCGAACGAGCACCATCGTTCTTTGAAGAGATGAAACGTTCTGTTGAAACCAGGGATGTATAAGAACCCGCTTGCCCCTAGCGGCAAGAAGGAAGCCTGATAGAAATTATGCAAAAAAAAAATGCAGACAAGAACTTTTAGAGAAAATGCATTTTACAAAGCTATCTACATTGATAGCATTTATTATAAGCTACGGTAGACCTACTGTATGTTCTATTACATAAAACATGAATGGTATTAATTACTTTATAGGTAAGGACATAAGAAGGTAGCATGACACTACAATGCGAACTTCACAGACAAAATTTAAAAATCTCATCTAATATTTTCATAAAATAGTGGTTAACATTTTTTGGCATTTCTGTGAGAATTGTATGATTATTATAGTGTCCCATAAAAGTGCATATTTGGATTTAATTGCCCCTCATTCAATAATACTGTAAATTAAAATGTTGTGACTGAATGCAACATATGCCGACAGCAAAAGTTCACACACATTCAAAAAGCCTTCAAATAATTCACGTCCAGTAGTACCGCTACTGTAGGCCTACTACAATTGCCATTTTACTGATGACTCGACCACAGCTTCGTGTCATTTGCCACTGTAACTTCTAAATGTTAGAAAATATTGCAGAACCCTCCTAGCTGCATAAAATAGCTTTTATTTGAAGCTAGGGGTTCATATGAATTTGTAATATCACCAACACAAATGGGAAAATAAGTGATGAGGGTGAGGTAAAAGGTCACTATTTCAATAAATCCAAGTGAATCTGATACTTCGCAAACATACCTGAAAATGATAATAGGCTACCGTAGACTCAGAACTCATACTTTTAAGAAATCACAATGATTTGTCGCCACCTGTGGGTAATTATGGTAATAGCAGTAGCATGTACAGCATCGTTTCAGACAGGATATTTAATTGAATAGTAAGATGTTGTGTTATTACGTAATATTCACAATAACATTATATTTAATAAACTCCTTACAACTAAAATCTTATTTAAATATAACCTAAACAAACACATCGCTGCATTGAATGACGTCAAATCGTGTGACGGAACTAGGTTTGATGGGCTCCTATTGATGACGTAAACACCGCATCTGTAACTTGACAGTTGTACAGTTTTTACTGTAAAATGGAATAAATAACAACATACCAAATGTTATGTTATGGCCGATTCTTTGGTTATGTCAGTATGAACTGACATCAGACAAATATTGCGCATTGAACTGCCAGTCGATGTTATTATAGGTCGTGGTTTATAGACAACACCATGTCGTTTCTCGTGGACTCAGTGATCATGTTCACCTCACAGGTAACATATTTACAATATATTGTTAATCTGTTTCACTGTAAGAACTAAACATTTAGCTCTTTTATAGTTTGTTAGCAGTCAGCAATTGATTTAATTGTTTCTGTTCCCCTGGACGCAGGTGCTTTTCTTTGGATTTGGGTGGCTGTTCTTTATGCGACAGCTCTTCAAAGATTATGAGGTATATTATATCGCTGCATTTCTTAAAGAAAATATAGTGTCATTGCTAATAAACTACTGGCCCAGCAAGGAGGATATATATGGAAAGCATTATGTGTGTTATATGTGTAATTTAATCGTTATTACTATCCTAATGTCATATTTGTTGACAGGTGCGCCAGTATGTTGTCCAGGTGGTTTTCTCTGTCACCTTTGCTTTCTCATGTACTATGTTTGAGCTTATCATCTTCGAGATTCTGGGTGCCTTAAGCAGCAGGTAAGTACTTTATTTTTGAGTATAGACTCTTTGTTTGTACTAAAATAACAGTAGTCCTCCTTTATATGTTAATAATCTAGCTCTAATCACAGTTCCAGGTATTTCCACTGGAAGTTTAATCTGTATGTGATCTTGCTGGTTCTTATCTTTGTGGTGCCTTTCTACATTGGCTACTTTGTCGTCAGCAACATACGTCTGTGTAAGTAAATATTATATGCTCTTTTGAATATAAAACAATATACCAAATGCCTAGTTAACAAGTAAAGAGGCTTCACACTGGGTCTCACAGTACAATGTTTGCCTTTCTCTGTGTAGTGCAAAGACAGAAGCTACTTTTTGCCTGCGTTGTGTGGTTTACCTTCATGTACTTCTTCTGGAAGTTAGGGGACCCATTCCCCATACTCAGTCCGAAACATGGTCAGTAGTATGCACTCTATCTCTTGACAGTGAACAAATGTTAATATGAAATTATAGTTTAGTGACAGACAGTTAAGTGATATAATTGTTTTTATTGTGTAGTAATATTTTCTGATTACACACAATGTTAGTATGTTACTAGGGTGAAGACTAAGCTGGAAGTTGGTGGAAGTGTCTTGTCAGCTTCCTTTGATAAAGACAGCTTTAAAATAAGATGGTTAGACAGTACTTGAGGCAAATTGTTATGCTTTTTTTATTAGGTATCCTGTCTATTGAGCAACTTATCAGTCGGGTTGGAGTCATAGGGGTCACACTCATGGCTCTGCTGTCTGGGTTTGGTGCCGTCAACTGTCCCTACACATATATGTCCTACTTCCTTAGGTGAGATCAAGGATTGGCTTCTCTCTACTAAGATTTTTTTTATCCTACTAAATTAAAATCTGCTACACTGATTTATTTTTGCTCCATGCCTACCCAGAAATGTGACAGACAGCGACATCCTTGCTCTGGAAAGGAGGCTTCTGCAAACAATGGACATGATTGTCAGCAAGAAGAAGCGGTGAGAAAATTTGCTATTTCTGACACTGCAGGAACTCCACTGGAGGCTGACTTTGACCACAGAGGCGTTAAATTGACTGCCGGTGAAAGTGTCACATTACAGTTTGGCCATTGACTAAGGATTTGGGCTCAAGCTCTTGGTCAACAGTCTCTCTATTACTGTGTACTAATTACATTTGGATGGTATGACCCCCAGCCTAGTGGTTACTGAGATCAGACTGGCAGAAGGGGCCAGGGCAGACCTGGCACCCCAAACCAAAGAGGGAATTCCACTTGATGAATGAATACATACAGAAAAACAGTGTTATTATTATTATTATAATAATAATAATAATAATAATAATAATATTATATGGTTTGTGTAGGATTGCCATGACACGGAGGCAGATGTACCAGCGTGGTGAAGACCAAAATAAACAGACGGGATTCTGGGGAATGATCAAAAGTGTCACCTCCGCACCGACAGGAAGCGAGAGTATCCTTCACACAAACATTAGATATGAGTGGTGCTCTTCGTTTTCATGGGTGGATGGGTGAATCGTCCTTGACTCTTTTCCCCAGATCTCAGTCTGATCCAGCAGGAGGTGGATGCTCTCGAGGAGTTGAGTCGACAACTCTTCCTAGAGACTGTGGACCTGCAGGCCACCAAGGTGACACATACACTCACACACACACACATTGTACACAATAAAAGGTACATACATTTATACATACTCACAGGTATTTAAACAAAACAATTTTAAATTATTTGCATTTATTTCTTTACCTTTGCCCTCCTTTTTCTTAGGAACGTATTGAGTACTCCAAGACATTCCAAGGGAAATACTTCAACTTCCTTGGGTATTTCTTTTCCATCTATTGTGTCTGGAAAATTTTTATGGTGAGTGTTTCTGTATTATCAACATGTGAATTATCTGCAATACACATACTCATATACATGTGTGCTACACATAAATGCACACAAATATGGCTACCCTTGTTCTTTTCTCACACATGGTAATACGAACGGTAATAAAATATGGACTTTGCTATGTTTTTTTAAACTAACAGAGCATTTCAAAGAGTTTTTCTGTTCTAGGCCACAATAAACATAGTCTTTGACCGGGTTGGAAAGACGGATCCTGTGACAAGGGGAATCGAGATCACTGTCAACTACCTGGGCATTCAGTTTGATGTACGATCTCTCTCTCCACACATACACACACACACACAAACACACACACACACAGCATATCCTTTTGGATAGCACATCTCCTGTGAAGTTAATCATTCGCAGCCCATTAAACCCTCTTTCTGCTCTCCCTGCAGTAAACCTGTTCATGATCACTGTTTAATATTTTTAACGTAGGCAATGATCACCAATTGCCATCAAAGAACATGGCATAATTTGATTGCCCTTGTTAAGGGCAGCTCAACAGTCGCCTGTTTCTCTGAAATGTAATCACTACTAATTAGGTAAAAATGAATAAATAATGAATGCAAATTTGAAGTTCTCATCTCCTTTTCCAAAATCTAATTTCCTTCCTCTGTGCCTCAGGTAAAGTTTTGGTCTCAACACATTTCCTTCATCCTGGTAGGGATAATTATCGTCACCTCCATTCGAGGCCTGCTCATCACCCTCACTAAGGTGAGCCCACGTCACAGTTCTCGCAGCAACCTGCAGGGGTCGTCACTAGACATATCAGCTCATAGTATATTCTGCTTGTTTCCCCTCTGTTTCTGTATTGTTTCCAGTTCTTCTGCGCCATATCAAGCAGCAAGTCCTCCAACGTTATTGTGCTTGTCCTTGCTCAAATCATGGTGAGTATGTATGCTGCATGTGTATATGCTCATTGTTTGTAATGAAGGATACAGCAGATACGGGTGGGGATACTTGAGAAGTCACCTCTCACTGTCTCTCTCTACCAGGGCATGTATTTTGTGTCATCGGTGCTGCTGATGCGTATGAGCATGCCTCTGGAGTATCGCTCCATTGTGACGGAGGTTCTGGGAGAGCTGCAGTTCAACTTCTACCACCGCTGGTTTGACGTCATCTTCCTGGTCAGCGCACTGTCCAGCATCCTCTTCCTGTACCTGGCTCACAAGCAGGCGCCAGAGAAGCACATGAACCTCTGACCCTCTGACCCTCAGGCTTGGACGGGAGCCCTGAGTTCCCCTGGGGGGGGAGGTTTGGAAAAATTATTCTCTACTTTGCCTTTTACTTCCTGAATCAGGAACAACTGACTGTTGGGAACTTGGGATTGGCCACTGGATCGACAACTGTGCTTGAGGCAGCATCAGCAAGTGGACTTCCTGAAATTATCGGGTTTTACATAAATGTTAACTGAGAAAATTGTCCTATTGGTTATTAAAATGTAATTATCTTTTGAAAAATATTAGAGCTTCAAAATTGATTTGGGTATTTTTACTCCTTAGACCAATTCGTCGTCTGTCTTCTGATTCGGTCATAAATGGTAAAAAAATCAAGACATAATTCTGTAAATCCATAGGAAGAGATGATAAAAGCCAAGATATCAGATTATCAAAGGTATTCATGGGTCCACTCCTATTCCGAACATTTTACACCAATGCGTTTGTTTACTACTATCGTCCAGTATGCATTAAGATTTGGCAGTAAAAGCATTGGGTCTCTTCCAGCATTGTGTTGATGGTGAATGTTGGATGTGAATGTTGCCAGTGTTTGTACACCAGAGAGAACGTTGTGGAATAAATCAAATGTTGCCTGCGGATATCATTCTGTGTCAAAGCTGGGAGAAATGTTTTTTTTTAATACTTTGTTTATACATGAATCACAATGAAAGAGAGGAGATACTTTACACTAGATTTAGCTATTCACTAATTTCCATCTGCCGTCCCTGGGCAGGCAGACATAAAACATAGTACAGAGAATAATTAAAAAATACAGAATAGGCCTACTGTACAGTACATTAAATTACCATCATGGTTACAGACTACACAAAAAAATGACAATGTGCTCACAAACACATGACTACTGTATGCATTTATCAGAGAACAAAGATGGACTGCTGTACAAGGTAAGGTTCTTTATTTCTACCTGTGGAATTTGATCCCAAAGTTCTTCAAGCATTACACAATGAGAGCAGTAAATATCCACATCAATGGTCAATGTCTTAAGGGGATTGGTAGTTATGTAAGGGTAAGAGATTTGTTTTGTAACTGAGAAAGCAGTGACATTCAGTTCATTGGACAGGTACATCAATAAATATGTATATATTAATTGCTGGTGGTAATTCCATCCTGGAAAAAGATAATAGTATAAGTATTAGAGCTCTATAATACGATTGATGTATTTTACTACAACTAGGTGGTAAAGTGAACTAACTCGCTTTTTCTTCATTTAGTCTGTTTTAATTGTCGTGGTGTGCATGACCTAAAGAAAGGAATCAGTAACCAACTGACAATCCAGACGAGCTCTTCTGGCATTTTAGAGTCTCTCATCGATACTTTCATTAGATGAGGCTGATGACACAGAAGGAGTCTAAGACAGAAAAACAGGTCTTGATATTATTTTAAAGTCATAATTACTCTTACTAAATCCCAGAGAGGGAATTTAGTATGACATGACAAAGTAATTTTATTTACAAAGAATTAATATAATTAATATTATTTCATATATTATTGGTGAATAAGTCTACAAATCGCCACTCACCCTCTCTCGCGCTGGCGTGGCAATAGCTTCTATCTGGGCCTCCTCCTCAACATCCGGCTGGTTCTCCTCCTCGCTGACAGCCTCCAGGGTGGCTGGTGTGTGGACCTGCACGGAGGAGGTTTGCCTGAGGAGCAGGGGTGTGATGGCCACTCCTCTCCCGGTGAGCCGCTCGTAGATGCTCTTGGAGGCCACCAGGAGCTCCAGGGAGCTGCCGCTGTTCTGTATCAGAGTCACCACCTCCTCGTGGGTGCTCTTTTCCACGTTGACGCCGTTGACCTCCACCACAATGTCATCGTCCTCCAGGCCGGCCTTGTCTGCAGTTCCACCCTTCACCACCTGGGGGCAGTGGAGATGGCATGTGCACTTCAAGGAATCCTGAACTTTTACATGTTGTTACAAATTGGAGTACATATATTTGTAATGTGCTCCAAAATAACTATTTCTAAGGGGGGCAGGATCTTTACCTCTTTGATGAACTGCCCACACACACCCTGGATGCCATTAAGGTGGAATCCATAGCCAGCTGCGGTCTTCTCCATCTTACACAGTTTAGGCTTGAGCTCGTACTCCCCCTCCTCAGCAAGTGTGGCTGGTTTGGCAGGGATGGGCATTTGGAGGGCCTCTTTGTAGCTGGGCGGAGCAGCTGAACTTGACTTCTCTTCCCAGAACAGCATAGGAGATATGCCACCCTGTGGAAGACATGGAGTTATCCTAAATGTCTGCAGTCTATGTTCAAGGCACAGGTAGTATACACACACACACACACAGATTTTTTTACTTAATCTGCCAGATAAGACCTCTCCTCAAGACTGATCGTTTACAAAACCCACTTGACTGACACCTCTCTGACTCTCCGAAGTCAATTTTGTTGCACCTGACAACTGATACCTTCTTTCTGATTGGCTGAGTGTTTTCACCATTCTGACCTCAGCAAATGAAAAGCAACTTCGACCAGAGTCTAATCAGTCCAAATAATTATGGGTTTCCTGGGGCTTTAAGGCTGGCATTGGTGCTCCTGCTCACCATCCTGTACATCTTGTCAGTGTCTTCGTCCACCACCAGGAGGCAGCAGTTGTTGCCACTTTGTCTGATTCTGTCCACCACCTCCTCATGAGTGCAGCTGTCCACACAGTGTCCGTCCACAGCCACCAGCCTGTCCATATCTCTCAGGCCCGCCCTCTCTGCTGGACTCCTGCTGTCTACGTCCCTAATATAGTGGCCTGTTGGTTGAAAGGAATGGACTGTCAAGACATTCAAATATTGCATGCATCTATCCTTTATTATAGCTCATGGACATGCCTGTCTTGTTGGACTCCTCTTTGAGGAAGAAACCGTAGCCGTCTGATCCTTTGGTCAAGTCAGCGATACGTGGTTTGTGTGTGAGGTGCCTTACTGTGGCAAGCCCCGCCCCCATCTGGATACCCCTGCTCTGGAAGTACCGGTCTGTTTCTTCATCAGCCAATAGGAACATGATGCTGCCACCCGCTGCCTTGATCATCTCCACCACGTGGTCATGTGTGGAGTCCTCAACGCTCTTGCCGTTGATCTCCAGCAGGCGGTCGTTGTCGTTCACCCCGCCCTTTTCGGCCACTCCGCCCTGGGTCACCTGTGTCATGAACAAGCCCTTCTCACCTAGAAGAGGAGATCACAGCACGTCTGAAAACAACCAAAGCTGAATCAAGGCAAGGCAAGTTTATTTAATGTACAGTAGCACCTCTCATACACAACTGAAAGTGCTTTGTATCAGGAAAGAAGAGTGGAGTATCAACTAAAAAGAGACTCATGCCACACCCTGCCTCCATCGCTCACCTTTGACAGAGCGCAAAGAAAATCCATAGCCTGAACTGGACCTGACCAGGTAGCAGAGTTTGGGTTTCGGTATTAGTCCGGCTACTCCATTGGCCACTGGTCTTACGTGAGGATCAGAGAGGTCCACTCTGTTGGCCTTGGCCTGCTTGTAGGAGGCTGGATCCATTACATGGAAGGTGACAGACGCTCCACTGTCTCTTACCAGCTCCACCACCTGCATATGTAGGTGTAGGGTTCACCAAATATGTCATACTGGTATCCCGTAATGTTGGTCAATAAGGGACATTCTTCTCTTCTCTTTTGTAATACCCCTGTGGTTCTGTGAAACCAGCATGGTTCCTTCTAAACTCTAAAAGTGCATGCCCCATCACACCTGCGTGATGAGTGACAGGTCCGTCTCTAAAGCTCCTAGGCTCCTAGATATGTTAGTGTTTTTCAAACAACCGGTAAGCTTGGGTTTAAATGTGGGTTTCTGGGGGTGCTATTCCAGTATGTACCGTTAACTCCCTGTTTACCTGTGAATGGGACAGATCATCCACAAAAGTGCTGTTGACTCGTATGATGCGTTCTCCATCCTTCAGGCCAGCCAGCTCAGCAGGACCCCCCATTTCCAGGCTGCGAATCAGGTGGCCCTCCTCTCCATGCTCCACCCTCAAGAAGAATCCAAAACCCTGGCCCGGGCTCTTGGTCAGGGATATGACCTTAGGTTTGTACCCAGCCATGTTCTAACACACAGGAGCAGGGATAGATAAACACACACACACACACACACACACACACACACACACACACACACACACACACACACACACACACACACACACACATAATACCACTTTCAGTTAAGACATTTTAGCAATCTCAAATAGTTTGTCTTGCCAGATGAGTGGCCATACAGATACTTGTATCTGTATGTATGTATGTATCTATATAATAATGTATATAACACCCATGTACCTATAAAGATACGGTGTAGATAACTGCAATGCCAGTGCACAAAATCCACTATTGAAGTTAGACAGATATTATTAGCTATTAGAGTGATGGTATTTATATCAGAGAAGGGACAGCTAATGTGAATGGGTCATTACAATGGGACCTTTAAATACTCACTATTTGCCTGAGCATACACATTTCTGACCCCAAGGAACCCGTGAAGTGCTGATATCTCCAGACAAAAAGGTTAATCCTTCATGCCAGCCCTTCAGTGACAGTCAATGGTTAACAGCAGAACAAATGAAGGTGCCAAGGACTGTCACACAACATCTGAACTTTGACTCCATAGTAAAGAATTTCAATATGGACCTCATATAGCATAATCAACATAAATAAAGGGAAGGATGTAAGAATGCAGATAGGTGTGGAGGTGTGTGTTTTGGTATTGGCATAAATGCCTATAAGACAGACAATATATATATAGAGAGAGATATATACAGTACCAGTCAGAAGTTTCCCACACTTTACCATTCACTTGAATGGGTGTGTCCAAACTTTTCACAGTATATATTTTTAAGTTATATTATTAGTTATAACCATTGACATAACCCAAATCTTCATCAAATGTGGTAAGAAATACAGTAGCAACACCTATAACCAACAAATTGTTGATTAAGTATAAATACTTCCTAGATCCTAAAGCAAGCATAATTCTGTAGCATAATGTAACTAATTAGCGCATTCCTGTAAGAATGAGCTAATATCATTCAGCTGTCCAGAAATATACAGTATTTTATTGTATTTATTAATAATATAATCAATCCAATGCTAGAAAAATCTATTATGCTACAAAAAATTAAATGCTTTATTAAAATAAAGCATTTGAAGACATGAATGAACATGAATATAATTATATATTAAATATATTAATGTATGTTCTTTATAACCTGAGTCTGTCTGTAACTTTTAATTAATTGACAATAATTTTGTATAGTTGACTGTAACCCATTTGTATACTGTATTCACTCACCAGCTATTCTTTGCTCTCTGTCCCAGTCCAAAAGAGAAGCCCCCTGTCAATGCTTAGCTGTTATCCCTATGTATCTTCAACCTGTCCTCCTCTTGTTTTCCCTCCCTCTCCTTGCTCTCTCTCTCTCTCTCTCTCTCTCTCTCTCTCTCTCTCTCTCTCTCTCTCTCTCTCTCTCTCTCTCTCTCTCTCAGGGACTTTGACAGGCCAAAGGTTGACCTAAAGGCTCAGTTATTTAATTTGCCTTGTGGTAGGTATTCCTTCTAGGAGCACAGTACCATACAAACTGTCCTTTACAAAGTGAAGTGCTCTTAGGTGGCCTAAGGTAAATTTAGGCAATTATCAGAGGTCAAATATGGGGAAATAGATCCCTGTGAGTGTTGTGCTATAATCTTAGGTGTTGCAATATTTATTTGTTAACATAATTAGGTCCCTCCCAAAGATGGACAAATAAATAATTGAAAGACTGGAGCTGCTCCTTTCAGCATTAAATGAATGAGTAATAACTTTTTCAGTTTATATAGATCAGAGGTCACTATTATTTGGTTCTTGCGTCTTGTGAGTAAGCCTTAGATAAAGCAAATAATGACTCAAACTATCTTTATACTTTATGTTGTTAGGTTATATACTATTTTAGTATTTATTTAGTTATTAGTCCTTAGTTCATTTTGACAACGTGACAGTGTTACAAGGTTTACTGCAACTACAGCAGGCAGGTCTGGTCATTGTGGGTGTAATACCCTTGGTGGACCAAGTTTTATGGCTTCTGTGTGGCTCATATATGTGGCTTGATAAGATTCAACAGCACATCCTGGAAAAGGAGCAAATTACCCTTAAAGGGTAATGACTTAAACATTACAGTGGTGAGCTCATACAGAAAATTCTTGGATAAGATATTGTCACGTCAATGTATTTATAGACTGCTCACGTTTCACATACAGTAGAAATCATCAGCACCCAGAAGAACCCTTGAAAAGGGTCCATAAAGAGAGGAGCAGTAAATGTTTTGAGGAATGAATAATAAACCTTAGAGGAATGCATGAGAGAAGTAACCTTGTTACATGATGCTCTCCTTATTGGAGAATGTGATCTGCTTGCAAAAACTGGTGGTTAACCAGTTCAACTGTTGACAAATGTACTAATTGTAATTCGCTTTGGATAAAAGTGTCTGCCAAATGTTGTAAATGTAAATGTAAAAAATATGATGTGCTAACTAGACAGTATAAAAGCCAGTTCAGTAAAGTTGTACGTCAGCCACAGGGCTTTTAGCGCTCATCACAGAAGGCCAGAGAGAAGCACATTACAGTAGTCCTAGTTGGATGTTCCAAATGCATGAATATGGTGCCCGCAACACTCATAGAATGGGCCATATTTCTGAAATATTGTGCAGATGGAGGAATGTAAATCGTATGTAATTCAATGTGAGAATGGAAGTTCTCCTAGGATACAGTAGAAACAGCAGACAGACATTAGCTCTTCTCTGTATCAAAACAATGTCCACACCCCTGGGGATTTCTTAGCCAGCGGCATTATGGTATGGGCCACCCTTTTTGTTAGGGGGCCTCGTGACAATGGCACTAACCTAATATACTGTATAGCAACATGGTCAACATTACTGTCTGAGTCTGAGTGATCTGTGGCTCTGACAGGTGCTTTGCCAAGCACTACTGCCATCTCCTGTTATTACAAGGACATTATATGTCACTCTGTATTAATAAGGCTAGGGCTAAAGTGTCTGCATGGCACTGCATCTCTAGTTATCCACAAATGCGGCTGACATGATTAAGACGAATCATAATCATATGTGTAGTGCAATATGTATAATCTGTGGAGTCTAATTTGGTTATTGTTTAGTAACTGAATAACTCAAGAAGATCTTGTGTATGGTGTGTGTGCAAGCGAGTGTGCGTGTGTGTTTGCAGATTTACATACTTAAAGGCCGAGAGGCAAATGTAACAACATGTTAGCGCCTGTTTTAGGCACCTAAAAACATGGGGTGGTATGTACAAACAGGCCGCAAATTCTTAAACCGCATTCTGCCTGTCGCAGGAGCGCAGAATGGCAATTTGCGCTTTCCCTACTCATGCATATGCATTCATGGTCGAGGGAAAAGTGGGAGTTTCGTGCAAAAACAAGGGAGGAGATGCATGAAATTTATCTGCCTTCTAAAAGCAGGTGTAATCCAGGAAGCACGTTTGCTTGAACAAGGCAGCAGTCATCCAAGCAATACGAAGACACAAGGGCGTAGGAGTGTAGGTTTAAAAAGGGACATCTTTCTCTGCTACTGCCAATACCCTTTTATGGGTCGCTATATTTGTTTAATTAGCAAGATGAATTCCACAACATTGTTCATTATTATAATTACAATGTATTTTGAAAGTTGATTTGCCTAAACTGACATGACATTGGTAGTTGTATTTGACTGTACCTCGGCACGAATATGCCTTTCACCAGCGGCTCACTCCATCACAACGGAAAATGTAGGCTATACTTTGAGAAAATTTGCTATGGAAGGACATTGCATTTCACTTATAGAAATTATTGGGACAATTTTATGGTCTCCACAGGCCAAGGAGTCGTGCTGAGAAGATTTTCACCACAATAATTTTTTATTGAACAAGAAGTCATCTAGCGTTACAGATTAAGCAGTCATGCAATAATAGAGTTACTAGAAGAAATCAGAGATGATATCGAACCTCCTACTCTGCAAACAGGACGCCGCAAGTTACGGTGAGGGGGCGGTGACATGCGCTGGTTATCAGCCGCAGGTTTGGTACATCCAACGTAAGATAAAAAGACACAGCATGCGCTTTATGCGGCCTGGCCGAGTCGCTGTTTACGCTGTGGCCTCTAACGTACATGCATAAAAGTATGAAAAAAGAGTAAAGAGAGTTAAAAAATGACAAAATTGTATGTAAGGTCGGCTGCCATTTGAAAACAAAAGCAAAAATCTTCTGGGATGCTGGGAGTTGGCGTCTCAGTCACGATCATATTATTGAATACGTGTGTTTCCCTATAGGGTACACGCTCCTTACGCTCTCACCTCCACCCCCCGCCTGCCCTCCGGTCAAATATTCTCTGTAGCCATGTTTGAACAGTCGATCACTGGGGTCCAAGAGCCTCGGCCAGGAGAGAGATGGAGTGTGTGGAAGGAGACAGAGATCCTCTTCAGCTTGACCTAACACTGATGCATTTCACTATCCATTATCTTTTCACCGGTTTGGCGGAAGGAAGGCAGAACTTCAGTAACGCCATGGCTGCCTGGGGCGCCTGAAAGTCCTTGTTAAAAACAATAAAATTGTTTTAATTTGTCTCCTCTTTCTGTATTTCTTGTCTGATACATTAAAATATATAGCTAGGCTTAAATCCAGTGTGCATCAATGTTATAGTGGTATAGACCGTTTCACTGTGCCAGGTCAGATCTTTTTATCTAAAACAGCCATGAAGCAACAGTAATCATCGCGTCATTCCAGGTTGTGATTGCTGTTACCAGCAGGAAGCTTTATTTTCTTTATCCTGATTGACATCCCTACACGGCTTGTTTAGCTCGGGTAATTGGCCAGGTACATCATCTACCTTAGCCAGCTGTAGCCTAATTAGGGGGAAAAAAACACTGGTCTAGGTCCTGTAGAAATTGACTTGAATATTTGAGCATTCGGTGGCCAAGCAAACGCTCCCCACTCTCCACAGCAATAACACGCCTGAACAGGCAGGGACATGTTCCACCTTGTGATTGCACGGGTGGCGAGGAACATACACTTTGTTGTTTTAATAGAGAAAATCACTGAACAAGCATACGATAAGATGTCCTGAGCCAGAGTTAGCAGATTGATTGTAGCCTAAAAGGACTGAGAGAGGTCAGTTGAATGCCTATATGTAGGCACCAGGTTATACTTGGCAATATCGATCAAATCAAATCAAAATGACTTAAACAGAAATCATATATCTGTGAATTTATTTACAATATTTGTCAGGTGAGAGGTGTGAATTCCAGAGCATCCTCTATCCACAAAACAGCCAGCAAAATTATCGCCAGCTGACGGCGTCATCGCAGTGTAGGCTACATGGAAATAATCGTAGCGGTGCCTAGGGCTGCGGGAAGTTTTGTTACTTTTAACGGGCTATAACTGCAATGCAAAGTCATAAATTTAAACAGTGATTAAATAGCAAACAACATCTTAAATTTCAACACAAATGTCCCTCCAAGCTAAAAATGTCAGCAAGTGAAAATGTCTTCCAGCACCCATCATGAGTACGCAAAGGGACTCTTGGGGCCAAGTTGGGCAGCCACCCAGTGGGCGGCACAGGGCACATCGGGCATTTAACTTTTAGAATGGGCACCTGTGTTGCCTGGGAGACACTATATTCCAAAGACTCCCGTTGCGCCCCAAAGGGGCCTTTCTACACGTCACGCTATTGATGGGTAGCACTTTGTACTGTACTGTAGTTCAATGAATGCCACCAGACGAAACCCTTGATATAGCATGCAGACTCTCATATACGCTTAAATATGAGGGAAAAAATATATAAAATCTATACACTCTATAGTCTATACACTGCAAATGTAAATTGGTTCAGTCTCGACCCTTTATTGACTGAGGGACGGGGGATTACTCAAGTGTCAAAAACAACGTATAACAACAATAAGTGATTTAGTCTAAATAATAAATTACACTTTTAGTTAGGCATAATGGCATAGGTTGCTGTTGCTCTGCTAACGTTTAGCATTTAGTATGTGAGCATTTAGCTCACAACATACTGGGTGTAAATTTATTTTAATTAGCTGATAAATAATACGTGTGCAGATGAAAAAGTGAATGAATTGAAAAACAAAGTAAACAGTATATTTTTCGACAAAAAATATAATCAGATGTTATGGTCTTATATACATAGTTGGAAAGGTGATGTAAACTCTGACTTCAGGGTCATAACACTACCAAATGCAAGTAATACGCAAAAACAATGAAACAATGTGTGATTTGTAAATTATCATTCGGTAGAGTAGTATTTTAAAAAATGTAAGGAAAGAATGTTTATGGTGTTTCTTGGAGGCGCGGGGGGGGTCGTCAACTGATCTTGCCCAGGGCTGCCAAGTAAGCCAGAACCGTCACTACCATTGACCCCCCCCCCCGCATTATCCATAACAACACCGTGCGCCCACTTCATGAGCCAATAGGCAAAAGGCGCGAGACACTGTGCAGTCCTTCATCCTACTGGTGCGCGCAAGCCAAGTTTTTCTATTTCTCTCTGTAGGTAAGATCATTGGAAACACTTAGAAAAGAAGGGACAGCTTTATTGTATTGATCTTTTTCCTTATTTAAGTTGTTAAAGACATGCGCCGCCCCATGGGCCACCTGTGATGGACTACAGTATGCGTGCAATGCTCCGTTATTTTATAGCCTAGTGCTCAACTCAAATGCTCAAGCAGCATCCTACTTTATAGAATGCTTTGACCTTCTAGTAGCCTTACCACCGAAATATTCAAATGGATTTCTACGCGCTGAACGAAACATCGGTGGGCGCCCTACTGAATGGAGACGTTAACGGCAGTTTGGAGCCCACAAACGTCACCTATGCTGACACTATCACACATATGTCCCCACAGCAGAAACGTGAGTAGGCTACATATTATTTCAAGTATTTTTACAAGTATTAATTTGAAGTAAAAACCGAATGATCTCATTAAGGCTTTTTTATTAAATTTTTTATTAATATTGAAATAAAACTAGTCGTTATAGGCTAGCCTACTAATGTGGAAACTTCTATAGGCTACCATAAGCAGTTATTTTAACTTCGATTTTTAGGAGAATTTGCAAAGTACGAACCAAACTCCTGCTCCAGGATTTAGGCTATGCATGTAAGGTAACGGCATCATCAAACTGTTGCCACGCCGTTGTAGCTTACCTTAAATGTACCGTTTCATTTCGAAACAGCCTTTACATGGATACACTATAACGATTCCATAATCTAGGCTATAGGCTACGTGTGCATGCACGTTTGAGGAAAAATAAACAGAATAAACAAAATCATATAACTGAGTGGTATAGGCTTCTGACGAGAACTCACAATTCTATTGTGCTGAGAGAAAGATTTGCATTCTTGAACACAAGTAGGGTATTCTTACTTATAATCTTTAGATTGAACGTACAGTGTGGACAGTAGGCTACACTCAGGTCGTAGTCAGTGAGTATAAAGCTCAATGAAGAAGCAATGGCATTTAGGGAAAAAATGACGGTGGGGGTGGGGTTCATACATAAAACATTTCACATATCAAGGGATAGACAGAATTGCTGGGTGAACAAATTCCTCTTATAGCAATAATTGCGTTGCTGGCTCCACTTTTATGTCAAATATATTCCTTTGTAACTAATAAGTGGATTTTAACCAATATACAGTTATATAAATCCCTTTAATGGATGCCACAAGGAGAATCTGTACTGTAGGCTATTCTGAATGGCGTGAGTCATACCTGTGCTCATTGTCACAATATGTGCCTAACCTATACCAGTACAACCAGTGACTTAATATCTACAGTATACAGTATATACTGTAATATGTGTATATATCAAAAGGCAAATAAAAGCCATTCAGCACTGATATAGTGTTTATGACTCAGTCATGAAATTTAGATGACTTTCTGTTGCACTGTAGGGGAATATTTATTTATCTCTGCACTCCCCCTCTCACTTTTGACAATGTATTTTTTTGGGATTTCCATTTTCCCACCTTTATTATGAAATATTTAGTCTGCGTAGGTATCTGGAAACAGAGAAATTAGGCAGGGTGGGAGCCTTACTGGGTTGTTGTCACCATCCCCAGTCAGCCTAACATTTCATCACCTACCTACCGTATCTGTTGTTGTCCTGAGACACTCCTCTGTTTTTCCTCTCTGTCTTTTCTGTCTCTCTGTTCCATCAGTCTCCCTGGTTTACAGAGCACACTGAAAATGTGTGTGCATTCCGATTATCATTTAGATGCTCAGTAACATTCCCAGCACAATTAAAGTAAGTCTTCACAGGACTTTTGTCTGACACCTGTTATTGAATCAATAAGAAAATGTGATCTCTTACCCATGGTGTTGTCTAATATACTTGCGCTGTAATTGTTTCATTAAACAGAAATCCAGGTTTTTACTACCTATTCCGCTGTGGGAGTTGATTACCAGGTTGAGAGGGGGGCTGTGAATCATTTGTGTGGGTCTTACCTCTTCTTCTTTAAAGGCACTTTTTACTCAAAATGTATACTGTATAATGTCTATTAAGCAAAATAATTTCACTCCATCCCAGGGTAGTCTTATTGGCCAAATGTGGTCTGTTGGAGGTTCTTGATCAACTGTTGATGGACGCACGTTGGCTTAGCACGCCCGATATGACATTTACCGTGCTGGTTTACCCAGTAGCTTTGACATTTACCCATATCTCGCACAGACAAGAGCAGTTACTGGCTTTTCCTCATAGACACTGGAATCAACTGGGATGGACAGTGTGTGTGCGTATGTGAGAGAGACATGTATTGAATATATATTTTGATCTATATCAGAAATAAAACAGGTGAAAGCTAAAATATTCATGATTTGTCACCCAAAATCATCATTAATTCAAAAAGACACTAGAAGTCTAATGATTCCCCTAACAAATTCAGTTTAATTAGCTATTTGAAGGAAGTACTGTTCCTTACAATGAATCTGCCCAGAAGCTGATCGTTAATTAATAATGACAATTAACTGAGCAAGTGTTCTGATTCTATTAAGAGGTTGGATGTTTTAATAGAGTTTGCTTACTTGGATTTGAACTGCACTGTGAAAATTATTTTCTATCATTTTCAATGCGTTCAATTTCTCTCTCTTTCTCTCTATATTTCATGCTCCCCCTCTCTGCCTACACATAAGGGTTTTCAAGTGTCTTCTCATGTGTAATGTGTGCTACTTTCCACTAGGGGCATCTGGGTTGCGTAGTGTCATATGTGTAACTTTTCATTAGGAACATGCCTTGTCTGATTTAGTGCCTTGCACATTGTAATATATGTTGCATACATTTACTGGCATGACATATATTCAACACATGCTCTGTTTATTATTTTAATATATGCCTACAGTATGTAAAGATACCACACATGATCATATTCAAGCAAAAATTGGAGTTGTCTTATTGTAAGATTAGGTTAATAGAATAATATAGTATAAGAAAAATAAATACATATAATCAATACCTCGTAGGTCACCCAAATATATTTCCTTTTAATCAATGACTTCTACATTGTTGCGTAATTGACCTTAAGGAACATCTCCTACTTTTGAATACACATGACATAAGGTTTTGATAGTATTTGTTCATTTTTATGTCATTCAGCTTCTGTTAAATGTGATTGTTGTCCTGTACTGACTCACTCTGGGCATAAACTTCTCTTTAAATTACATGCAAAAACACACAGGAAAACACCCCAAGACACCATGCAGCACAGATGCCTCTAGTGGAAAGCGGCACACATTACACATGGCAAGTCGCCTAATTTCACCACAAGACACACAATACCTTAAGACCCTTCTAGCTTGACTCTGCCCTGTCCATAATGCTCATGACACAAACTAGGAATGTTCTTCCTGTAACAGTGAGAGCTCTGTTAAATATTACACATTTTTTTAAACTCACTCTGTATATCATTGCTATTCATTTCAAAAAGTCAACAGCTGTGCACCATATGCTCATGTATTCTGGATACATCCATGCACTGAGTCACTGGAATAGATGAGAAGATTATACTTTATAGAGATTCCCTGGCCCCTACAGTACTAGCCAGTACTGGTTCTGCATTGGTAAGATCGGTGATTGAGCATATTGCCTGTTTTCTCAATATGGCTGGCAGGTGCAGCTATTTTAAATGCTGGCCTGACAAAGTTGGTGACTGTGCTCAGGGACTTGTTGTCGATACCTGCACAGCCAGGGAGCAAACAGGAAAGGCTAATTGGCTTCAATTCGGCTGGTGTAGCATATTTCATTATGCAGCAAGAGATGGGGTATTTTTGGTTTTGGTCTCCCCATGATGTATGCCTATGTGTGCACATATGCAAGAAAATTAGCAATATCAGTAATTAGGTATGCTTCATTAAATGTCATTAAGTTGCTGCAATGTCAAGTACCCTCTAATACAGTGTTTAATACAGGTTGTTTAAATGCGTGTGTGTACGTGTGCACACATATCAGTAGAGTCTAATTGCTTGATGCAGGCAGGTGAGTGAGCTACTGTACATGCTTCAGGAAGCAATTCTCCTATAGTCCTACAAGGATGATAACGACCCCATTTCACAGCCATTAGAACATGTCTTTGTTCCATTGCATGCCTTCACAGTAGAACTTCACACCTGCCAATACTGATTTAGAGATGCAACCCCCCCCCCCCACACACACACACACACACCCGAAGTCTAGAATAGCTCTCTGGCAAATCAAAGTTACATGTGCAGTTGATCATATGAGTCCGTGATATATATGTTTATCTAAATTGAAGTGCAACCAAGAGATAAAAAGATTAATGGCATAACCTTTGACCTGCAAATAGATAACCTTTAGACGTCAAACTGTAATTTGTAGGCTATAATAAATTTGTTGCTGTCAAATTAAGACTCACATTTTACATAAAAATTATTATTGTTGCTAGTGAATAGTTTAAATAAAAAGAGAAAACAAATAAGGGCTGTAAAAGCACACATAGTATATTTGGTGAAGTTATATGTCCACAGTCTTCTATTAGTCCCCTTTTCCTTCAAAAATATTTTTTGTGTGAATACATTTTTCTTTATTGAGATGTTTCGGAGTGTGGATAGATAGAATGATAGATAACTATTGATTGCAGGTTTGGCTAACCAGTCATGGAATTAAAGCATAATTTCTAATTCTGATAAATGTTTTTTTCTTCCATGAGGAATAATTCGAATGAGAATTTAGGCAAGGCAAGGCGCTTTATTTCTATAGCCCATTTCATACAAGAGGAAAACTCAATGTGCTTCACATAAAAAAATATACAATAAAATAGGATTTAAAATAATGCATAAAAAGACATTTAAATGAAAGAATATAAAAGAAAGAGAATGTGCATTTAAATGAAAGAATAAAATAATCAAATCAAAATGTTTTACACCATAGCAAAATTCAAAGTGCAAGGTTTATATTTGAGCAGGAAGCAATGGTGAACATCAATGTTTTTAGTCTAAATTTATTACAGCTATTTGTTGCATAGAGCTAAATGCTGCTAAATGTTTTGTTATGACTCTGGGGACAGTTAACAGACAGGTCCCAGATGACCTGAGGGGTCCTAAAGTGTTCATATTGTAAAAGCATTTTAGTGATGCATTTTTGCCCAAGACCATTTCATGATTAATAGGTGAGAAGCAGTATTTTGAAATCAATTCTCTGCCAATGCAGGCATGAGAATAGGTGTAATGTCTTTGTTAGGACTAGCAGCAGCATTCTGTCCAAGCTGTAGCTGCCTAAGCACTTCTTTAGGAAGACCTGAAAAGAGACCATTACAATAGTCAAACCTACTGGTAATAAAGACATGAACAAATTTTCCTAAATATGTATGTATCTGTGAATTGCTTCAAAGGAATCTACAAGTCGAAGAAGGCTGTACCCACATGTAAATGTGCCTGTGCAATTTCTTTGCTTGATTGTAGATGTTTGTGTCTCTCCCCCTGTGCGGTCGTGTCCTGTGACAGACGAGGACCCCACCCTGAGGATACTGCTCTACTCTCTTATCTTCCTGCTGAGTGTCTTTGGCAACCTGCTGATCATCGCGGTGCTGGCGGTCAACAAGCGCATGCGCACCGTCACTAACACCTTTCTGCTGTCCCTGGCCGTCAGCGACCTGATGATGGCTGTGTTCTGCATGCCCTTCAACCTCATCCCCAGCATCCTCAAGAACTTCATCTTCGGAGCCGCCATGTGCAAGATCGTGGCGTACCTGATGGGTAAGGTCTGGGAGGGGCAGGGGGGGGGCGGGCAGGGGAGTCGGATTTGAATGATGAAATGGGTGGCACAAAATCATGACAATGTTGCCGTTTTAAGAAAGCAGATATAGAGTTTCCTATTTAGCTGTGACTAAATCTGCTTGTTTTGGTCTCGAATTACACCGTAAAATGTTAAATAGAAAAATGTTGTATCTAATGTTAAAAACAAATTCTGTGGATATCATGTTTGCCTATCCCGCCAAACTAAATGGACCACTGTCACTTTCAGAGTCTAGCATAATTAGAGAGTTCCCTTTTTATAATAATTTATAAGTGCAATTGTCTGTATATACTATGCTACTGAACCTTTTTCCATTTAATGGTTAGGAAGGAAAATACTTCTTCCACTAATCCTTTGTGCTGTCAGAAAACAGAACACATTTTCTCTGACAGAACACTGTAAGAGTAAAATTATAAGAATAGGGTAAAAAGCCTTGGCTTTACTGTATGTCCCTGAATGATTATCCAGGTAAACCTGCTTTCATGACAGCTACATTTAAGCACATGGAGACTGAAATTCTACAGCCACTCATAGAGAAGCTGTATGGGATAAGATGAAAAAATGTGCTTTGAAAGGAAGACGTAAATAAACTATGAATCTCTGTTGGCGGAGACGGGGATGAAGAAATGGCTAATGGAAAATTGAAGTGAGATAGAGGGATGAAAAAGATAATAGTAAGGACGGGAAAAAAGTTCAGGGACAGGTGAAAAAGTCAATTTGCTCTCATTGTAAGCAATGTGGAAATCACCTGTGTGTGTGTGTGTACGTACGTGTTTGGACAGTCTTATGTAGCCTGATCTAGTTCCCTAGAGCGTGCAAGGAGGCGGTAATTAGGATGCATTGTGAATAGATGGGTGGACTCCAGAGAGATGGTCTTGGCTGCCTGCGTTATGCTTCATCTGGCTGCGCTGCCCGGCACCGCAAGTCCAGACAGCGCATCACTTGACCACAGCCCCCGAGCTGGACCAAAGCACCCTCTCTTTCTTTTCTTCTCTCTATCTTTCTTTCCTTCTTTCTTTTTTTTCTTTCTCGTACGTCCATCCACTCAGAAGGGTCCATGTTTGTATTGCATTGTAGCAGAGAGTAATTTCCCCCGGCTTGCCCTGTCGGGGGACAAGAGATCTCTTTAGCGGCCAATGGCCCAGGCGAATGTGATTTCCTCCACCACAAGACCCTGATAAACATCACCTTTCCCCTCCATGCATCACAATCATGGCACATCCTCAGCCAACATTATTACTGCGGTTTGTAATTTTGCAGGCATATCTATCTGTGCGCATGCTGGCCATATTATCGGCACATTTGTTTGGCCTTTTGTTGGGCTTGTTTTATAGCCAGGCATAACACAGAGGAGCTTATGATTAGAAGTGAAAGACGTGTCAGAACTGACATTACTCGTGTTTACGGCCTCATTCGAATCATCTCCGCTTTATTCTTCTGACAGGCATATCTGTCAGCATCTCCACATTTAGCCTGGTCGCCATAGCGATCGAGCGCTACAGCGCCATCTGTAACCCTCTGAAGTCGCGGGTGTGGCAGACGCGTTCCCATGCCTACCGGGTGATCGCTGCCACCTGGGCGGTGGCCTTCATCATCATGACCCCCTATCCCCTGATCAGCCACCTGGAGACCTACCAGCGCCGCGACAACACCACGGCACACCTGTGCCGTCACAAGTGGCCCCGTGTCAGGGTGGAGCAGGCTTGGTGAGTGAGGATGGTGCTAGCATGCATGTGTATGCACTACTGTAACTGTGTAGGTGTGTGTGTGTGTGTGTGTGTGCATAGGAGACGATGCTCCAGGAGATTCTGGTGTAGTGAATTAACTTAAATATAAATTGAAGCTCTTTCAACTGTTCTCTGTCGTGGGATATTCTCCATAAAAGCTTGCTTAACCCAGCAAAAAGAAGAAAAAACACACATCATTAACAGAGCTTTGCCAAACAGGTTTGCAGGCACTGGCAGATAAAAGTCGCCCATCTAATCATAATAACTAGAAGGCAAGTGCCACACTTGCCTTCTAGTTATTATGATTAGATTACGATACGCTCCAGATGAACTGCTGCTGTCAGAGAGATGGTTCTGTGCACCTTACATAGAGGAACGCTGATGGGCGCTCATTTACTTCCATATTTCCACCTGCAGTGTTCTCGGTCGGTTCCCATCCTTTTGATGGTTCCCGTGGGAACACTAAAGGCCAATTTCTCCCATCTGCGTGGATGTGTATGATCAGAGACTTAGTAATTGTAACTAATTTTAACTTGTAAGAGACTAGCCACTTGGCATCCATCTTGGTAATGCAGGCGGGCAGATATTTTGTGGTTTCAATGGTCACCGTGACATAAAAACTGCATGTATTTACTTGCCAGTCAAATCTGATAAAAACCTCCAACCAAACCAAAGTTTGGTGACTTTGCCCAAAAATAAGGTTTATTAAGCTTTACTTTTTTACTTTTACTTCTATTATACATGCACAAGGTCAGTGCAACCACACTATTTGCTTATTTGTTTTGTTGAGGTTTGGACCCAAAAGCGGACAACAGACAACCACCGATACGTTTATACAAAAGTTTCTTTGGACTAGGAACAGGGAGCAAGAGCAAGAGCGGAGCAGGAGAAGTTTGTGGGGAGGGGGGGGGGTGTGCGTGATTTTCTTTAAGGACTTCTCCCATAGAGTTCTATTAGGGATTCTTACAGTGGTCTTTCTCTTCTATAATGTCTCTGGTATGATGTTGTTATTGCCGCTGGTCTCTTCCATGCTTCCCAGGTGTGTTCTGCTGCTGCTTGTGCTGTTTGTGATTCCGGGGGTGGTGATGAGTGTGGCCTATGGACTGATCTCCAGGGAACTCTATAAAGGAATTCAGTTTGAGATGAGCCAGAAGAAAGAATCCACTGGTGAGGAAACAGACTATGTTGTTAGCAAATATACATGTAAATGTATAAGTCTCCGAATATGGTTTAAAGTGTTAATACCTTTTTCAACGAGGGGCCGTGTTGATATCTGTCATACCATTCCAACAGTATTCCACCCGTTTTAGCAAACAATCATTCTTAATCAGTGCACAAACAAATTATCTAAAAAGTAACCTTCTCATAAACATATATCAATTCTATCCTATATAATTCTCCAAAACATCTAATTAATTGAACAATGTTTCAATCGATTGTTTGAAGATAATTGATAGTAAGGTACAGCAGAAACGGGCAAAAGCTTTTTAAAGGTGACATTTTTTTTCTATGAAAAAAAGTGGGGGCAGGATAGTCTAGTGGTCTAGATGTTGGACTCCCAGCTGGAAGGTTGTGGGTTCAAGCCCCAGTGTTGGCGTACCTGTAAGCATCCTTGAGCAAGATGCCTAACTCCTATCTGCTCCATGTATTAGCACCATGTAATTGTATGTCGCTTTGGATAAAAGCATCTGCTAAATGCCATAATTGTAATTGAACAAAAGAACCCTTTTTTAAATCATTTAAATGACATATTAAACAGCAGGATGCATACAAAAACATATATAACCGGTTCTGTATAATAGTCCCTTTCAAATAAAACAGCCAACCATCATACAAGAAATAAGTAATTTTGAGGCTTGACTGAGGAATTTTTATATTGTCAAATGTAAAATTAGGCAAAATATTTACCAGTCGACAAAGGTGAAAAGTCAGATGTATTTCTTAGTTTAACTGGAGTGACCCTGAAGTCTCATTAAAATGTCTTGCATATTTGCAGGGTGGATGTGTAAATGTCATGTTCATTTGTGTGGACAGCCTTTCTTGTATTCTCAATTGTTCAATTGGTTTGGGATTCACATGGGCTACCATTATAGACGAGTCATTCTTCAGTATTTTCTCATACTGAAGAAAATTGTCAAGTGGTCAGATTCAAATTGATCAGATGGAATACTAATAATTACATCCTGGTAGAGAATGACCGAAATTAACCTTTAAATGACCATTTGTGTCACCAAAATTATTAGTTAATCTCTGGCACATCTCTAGTAAAACCTATAGTGACAAGTACAAGATTCTAATTGGTTTTTACAAATTAAATGTAATTTAGTCACACAAAAGAGAGGAATGACAAATACATTGTGCAAAAGCCATTTCAACTTAGTATAAAATTTATATATTATTTCAATTGATAATTGCCTTTTAATCTAGCAGCATTAAACTCTAATTCTCTCAGTGTACAGTCACTATATCACCACAACATTACCTGTCACCAGCCAGTCAGGCTCTTTCACATTCAGATGGCACATATTATTCACACCGGCTTTTCCCTTCATCTAAACAACTATTTCAATATTAAAGTGACATAAATTTCATCAGCATTGAAATCATTAGATTGTGTGTGGGTTAAGCATATCATAACCTTTTGTGGGCATGTGAGAGTGTGTCTGAGATGATTTAGCGGCATCGAGAGTGTTTGCTGATGTTCCATTAGAGAGTGGAATTGGCTTGCAGCTCTAGGCCTGAACACTGCCATCTGTTAGGAAAGAAAGAAGGGGAATTTCAGGTAACGAAAGCGTAGTAGATGATATGTAGGGAGGGTAGGCAGAAGGAAATTGGAATAACCACATTCAAAACATCCAGTATGCTTCATTTTCCAAGCGATGATTCAGTATTGATGCCCTCTTTTCAAATGACAATTCCTGTTCATTTCAGGCCTTTACTGCTGTTGTGCTTTCAAACACTGCGACTGTATTACGTTTCATTAATAGCGTTTCTAGTGAGGGATAATTACTGCGGTACAGCAGTAAGGTACTTTTTTAGCTAAGTCACTGCTCAAACCATTAAGCAGCTGCTTTAAAAAGCATCTATTAAGTGAGGCCTTAACTGGTTGCAGTTTTCCTAAATGGAAGAGAGACAACCAGGGCCAAAGCAAAACACAGCTTCTATGTTCATCACTGCCCTAAAGTTTTACAGAATGATTTAAAGCAGAGTTTACAATATGCTTCATAGTCAGCGAACGTCATGCAGGTCTAATAGAGCCTCTATGGACATTAGTGACACCTGTTGTTGAAACAAACAAAAATCGAAATAGTGGAGTACGTCATGTAAAACACTTATATATGTACGTCATACTGTACGTATTTGCCATTTGCGTAGATGTCTCACCCCATTAAAGCAGAAACCTGGATGAAAAGGCTTCTAGGAATCCATTTTAAATAGCCTTAGAGTCATCCTTTACTAGGTATCACTCTGTACCACACCAGGTAACATATCTGCTCACTATGATCATTTAATATAACAATCTTGTCCATAGGTGCTACATTAAACACTACTTTTGTAAAATAACTGTTAAAATATAGTTATAACATAAAGGAAAACTAGAATTCAATAAGACTGCCGACTATCAGTGTTTCTGTAGCCACAGGTGTAGCACTAATCCCGTCCTCTCTCCAGGTGTGAAGAACGGCCTGACCTGCACCGCGTCTGTGGGGAGCGATGACGGAGATGGCTGCTACGTGGTCCAGCGGGCCCAGCAGGCCTTGGAGATGTCCACCCTGTCCGCGGCTGCGGGGGGCAGGGCGTCCCGGGTGGAGCGTGCGCGCAGCAACACCTCTGAGGCCAAGCTAGAGGCCAAGAAACGCGTGATCCGCATGCTGGTGGTGATCATGGTGCTGTTCTTCCTGTGCTGGATGCCGCTGTACTGCGCCAACACCTGGCGCGCCTTCGACCACCAGACGGCCGAGCACGCGCTCTCGGGCGCGCCCATCTCCTTCATCCAGCTGCTGTGCTACACCTCCGCCTGCGTCAACCCCATCATCTACTGCTTCATGAACACGCGCTTCCGCAAGGCGCTGCTGGCCACCTGCTCCTGCTGCGCCACGCCCTGCAGGCGGCGCCGCCGCGCCGGCCTGAGGGACAACGAGGAGGACGCCATGGCGACCGGGGCGTCCATGTCCAAGTTCAGTTACACCACAGTCAGCACGATGGGGACCTGCTGAGGTTGAAGAATGACGGCACAGCCTGGAGGAGGCTGGCCATGCCGGTTCAACTATAACTAAAGAGGGTAAAACTATGAAGGTTATACAATAGAACCAGTCTCTACTGCGAGAACCCCATCAAAACGATTTGAAGTTCATATTGGTCTTTGCTATTGGTCCTTTTGATATGGGAGTGTGTGCGCGCGTGTGTGTGTTTGTGCATGCGCACGCTAGCGTGTGGGTGTAGGTAAGGGGGCACGGGTTCCGAGACCCGGACATCACATTGGAAGACGACATGCATTTGTGTTTTAATTTTAGATTTCCCGGCACAGCTGCTGATGCCGATCTGTGGTGATGAAGCTTACAGAGGGGCTGCCTGTACATGTACATGCATGTGCGTGTTCACTGGGAACGGCTTCTTTCATCAAATACAGTATATAGTCTGAAAAGACGACACCAACAACATGGACACTCACTGGACTTCATAACAAACTCTTCCAGAAAACAATAGTTTAATAAGTATAATAATGGGGACAGGGTTAGGGTGGGTTTCTACAATGAACTGTTGTCAGAGACAAACTCATGCCACCTTGTATTATAGAGATGCATTGTGCGTAGGTGTACAGTGTAGTTGTGAGGTTTTTGAGCTTAATGTCTTTGTGCTGCTGTGCTTGTCAATCTTGTGGCCTTGCGGTTTCTCAGAGCAACAAGCTTTGAGGGCATTTTATACTACTATGACATTTTTAATTTTGACCATTTTATTTGCCACAATATTAGCAAAAATTTGGTGTATTGGTGGGACACCGAAAGGACAGTTGAGACTGAAAACCATTCGAAAACCTGTGAAATTTCAATGGCCAAAGTGATATGATAGATTTATGATATATTTAAGCAGCCAAATTGGACAGAACAAATATATTTTGTTTAACCGGAGTGACCCTGAAGTTCATTGGTATTTCAAAATGTATTTTGACATGTTTACATGTCAGATCAGGTGTCCCGAGTGTAAACGAGGTCTAACAAAGTAGTATAAATGGTTTACATTTGTACTCAGAAGTTTTTGAAGCTGTCAGTCAAATAGGCGTAATAATAATTGTTTTTGTACAATCTAAACAAGGTCAGAATCATAAAAAAGAGATCTGCACAATATCAAGAGTAGTGACATTGTGCAGAAAAGTTCATAATATATTCTATCTATTATGCATCATTCCCATTGTAGATTAGGCTAATGCTTTTGCAAATCGGTTTTGTGTTCAATTTAAAGTGAGTTTAGGCCAAACAAGCACTTACTACGCGTATATGGAAAATTTGATATTGTAGCTAAAACATAGCGCTAATGACTATACCTTTTAAACCAAGGCAGATTCGGTATATACATTCGGTGCAGCCTTATGTACCAAATGGAGCAAAAATGAGATTAACTAAAATAAATTAGTTTAGTAAAGGGCACTAAACATTTTGAACGTTGCTGTTTTTTGTCTTGTGAGCCACCTTCCAGGCTCCAGAATGGTAGCCACCTATTGGACGTCTCAGTTCTGTCGTGTCCATCACTGCTGACTCTCTGGGTTCTCTACTCTGTTGCTAATTGTGTTATGACCTCAACCCTGCCAGGCAGACCAGATGAGCATATTTCACTGAGTACACTGCTACACAATGCTGTCACTATCACAAAGCCTGATTTATGGCCTGCTTATTTGAGTTTCTTGACGAACAGATCCGCCCGCAGCTTGTAAGACGGCCAAAAAGCTTTTATGATTCATTGTGTTTACTTTCCTTGTTGTTATGTTCAAGTAGGAAATAATATTGATGCCTTACTGCAGGAGACTGATGTAAGAAAGATAACTATAGCCTTCCTATATTGCCTTGTATAGTAACTATTAAGTTAGCCAGACTTTGCCAGTCAGAGAGCATCTGCTGCTGTTTTCAGTCCTGCAGTGCTTAGAGAACATGCCTTCAGACATGTCTGCTGTGCAGAAGTCTGTGGAGTGACAGTTGAAACCTTCCATCGGCCTTCCACTTGAACTCAATGAACCCTAGTCTCACAGAAACACTGCATTTCTATGCGCCATTACTTAAGCAACTCCATGCTGGCTACCACAAGGACATTAGATCTATGAATGTACATGCTACAAAGCCATCATTATTAAAGCACAATTGATATAGCTGCTATATCGATTGAATTACTGTACATATACACACATACAGTAAACATGCACGCACACACACACACATGCAAATACACCAATTATGTGTCTGCCTGTGGAATGCAGCAATGTATCTGCCTGTGGAATGCAGCAATGCATCTGCTGGTGTGCTTTTATTTATGGCCGTGGTTTGGAAAGCGTTCTCCTATTCTGGATGTGAGATCTTGATTTCCCAACAGTGTCAAAGAGTTTGTTTTATTTAATGACTTTCATCTCAACATCACTTACCATCACCTCTTCACACACACACACACACGCACGCACGCACGCACGCACGCACACACACACACACACACACACACACACAGGATACAAACTCCAGTTTAAACTAGCTATTATCCCTCTTTATGACAACCAATTACTGGACACACAGTATCAATTCTCCACGACAATGTGCACTAAAGCTCGATTAATAATAATGCTAATGGCAGCAGAGTATAAATGCAATCCATCAATGTATTGTAGACGTGAATATTAAAGAACTGAGAGTTTATTTCCTAAAGGTTACTGTTATCGGCGGTACACTTGTATACAGTGTGTTGGAAAATAGTAAAGGTCATTTTGGGATGAGAAAAACAATCATTCTGACTCTGCACAGGAGTTCATAAGAAGCTATTCTATTGCCATTCACCATCCATATGATTTCCATCTTAACTTTTGCAACTGCTACAGACTGGAATATGGAAATTGCAAAAACAATAACTTCAGCACAATCAGATTTGCATTTATTTATTCACATTCAATGGTTCCAGCCTACAAACAAAACACAAAACCATGAAAATACATGAGATATAGACATGTGAACTCACCTACCACACACAGAAACATTTTCATACTGGACATGAAAACCAGATTTGGAAATGCTATAGATATTAAACTATTGGAATAGCCCTGCTTGGGTACATTATGTCCTCAGACAGATCTACTCACTGTTAAAGAGAGTACACATGGTATTTTTTAAGGTATTTTTAAGGTGTTTTATAAAGTAAATCCACAAATTAAGTGAACAAACTGGATTAGATAAAACAGTTGTAAAATACTCTAGAATTATCCCCCCATTACAGCCCCACGCAAACGCAAATGGATCAGACGCCTAATTCTAATAATTAGCATTTTTGATACCATTACATTTATTACTGTTTCTCTCAGATTCCCACCAGGACCAAGCAATGAATTGCCAGGCTTGTTTCAAAGGACATTCATCACAGACAGATTAAGTCACGGCCCTCTTCTAAGACTCTAATCTTATCTGCGCCCTTTTTAACAAGATCCATTCATTCTCCTGCCAATGAGGAATTTATCAAAAGTCTTCATTGTCTCCTGACAATTCAGACAAGTCAAAAAATAGTGCCCTATTCTGCAGCCTTCGGAAACATCTTTGTTGGTGAAGATGAACTGACAGCTCTACTGAACATCTTTGGCATGTTCTACTGGGACTGATGTTTTAAAGTAATTTAGTCTTTAGGGATGTCATACCATGATGGTTCATTAGTCATCTCCGACAACACATTAATAGCATTCACATGAGGTATAGAAACCATGGAGGAATAAATGGCAGTGGATTAGGTTTAGCTGTTTGAAGGTTAAGCAGTCTCTTCTTGAGTATTGTTACATTAGTGGTCATGTTTACTGTCCCACGGGAGGATTTAAGATGGCTGTAAATGCCATTCAAAATATGCAGGGACATGTGGCATTAACTTGCTTCTTCTTGAATCTACAAATGTCAGCGGCAGCCTTCTCCTGCTGGCTCTTTAATACTTAGCAGTAGACAGCACTCTTAACAGTCTTAGGTTTTAGAGGAATTAAGAAGAAGACACTGTGACACTTTTGGCTCTCTTTATGCGCTGTGGTATTTTGCAAGTGAAACTTTTATCTGAAGTTTCAGTGGTTGGTAGCAACATTTCAGGCTGAATATGAGATGAGCAAAGATGGGAGGTCTGAGAAGGTGAGGGCACATTGAGATCTACTCGAATGGTCACAGACTCCAGCCCACCATTGCCTTAAGTGTATGTGTGTGTGTTTGTGGGTGTATGTGTGCTCATGTGTGTGCTTGCATTTTGGGGGGGAAATACATTACCGGGCATTAGAGGCAAACTAAGACATGGAGATGTACGCATATGGCAACTTAGGCTTTAGCCAGACAGAAAAATTGAGCAGATTGAGCCGATGTATTATCTACGGGCTGATACTTTAACAGTGAATCTAAAGTACCTGTAGGTTACTCCTGAATGCAATTACTGCCCAGATGCGTTTCTTGGGAGAGCTGCTGTTATCCCTCTTTTATGTTTTTTAATGCATTTACATGATGTATATTATGAACTCACATTATTTTTGGAAGAATGGCAACAGAAAGCGCTGCACTAATTGAGGTTTGTGTTTTCTTTTTTACAACCATCGTTCACCTTTCGTAGCCTTCGTGGAATCATTCAGATTTTTCAGATCCACAATCATATGTAGTTTCCTGTTACACGGTCCGGAAACGCTCAATAGAAAACCATTTGTGCCCAGCCAGAGAAATACCAGGCGAATCAGCGTCCAGTAGTTCAGTTGAAAATCATTGTGGTTCTTGTTCTGATTTGCCGTGAATCTACCTCAAACGATTTTGAATGGAGTCTTTCTAAACTAACTTCACAAAAACTGATCAGGATGTCTTACCTGGACGTTACCTTTCAACACGTCTTTTAATTTTCCAATCAGACAAAAAATTGAGAGTTGTACTTACCTCATTCATTTCTGTCTGGCCACAGCCTTAATCAGACCTATGCCTATAGTCAGCTGTTTGTTCAGCTAGTGGGAATACCTGAGAATTAAGATGGCCAAATACTGACGTTGCTGTAATTTCTGAATGTCGCATGCATGTGAATCTGAACTAAATCAGTGTGAGAACCTCTAAGATATTATAAAAAGGCTATGTACATTATATGGAGTTCTTGTTTACTGTGTACGATGTTACTGTATCTTGACATGTTGTGCTGCTACAGCTCTGTATATCCCTAGGTGTTTACTTGTGATTTGGAGTCTCTGTTTTCCGTTCTGACTCATGGGGAAGATTAAACAGGTCTACCTCCCTTGTGACAGTAAAGATTTATTGCTATTATGAATATTTTTGGAGCTTCAACTCGTTGTATCTGACCTGCTAGACAGGAAAGCTCTGCAAACTCTCGTCATGAGGGTCATCTGGTTAGCATGTGCGTCTTTAAAATACTGTATGTATGGCTCTCTGTGTGACTCGTTCTCAATGTTGTTTATGTAATGGTATATAATCTGAATAAAGTCTCTTTATCAATGACCATATATTCATCAATCTAATTCACTCGAGTCCTCTTGTGGTTTATGCAGTTGGCAGATTGTGTCTTGATGTTTATTTACATTTACCAGAAGTGATTTTTATAGTTAAATTATTTAGACTTTGAGAGGGCAGCTGTTAATTACATACATGTTAACTGTTGCCGTTGTTATAGCCCAGGAACTACTACAGCACGTGAGTTTTAGTTTTAAATAGTAACAAAGGGTAGCCCTATACATAAAATTCATTCATTATGCATTAATTCATGCATGATTTCAAGCATGATTAATAATTCATGTTATACATCACAAGGCATCAGGAATAAGGTCACCATGTCATATGCGGGAGTGACATATTAATTAATGCTAAAGAGTTATTGATCATTTTTACGTTTACGTTAACAGCATTTAGCAGACGCTTTTATCCAAAGCCACTTACAGTACAATAAGTAGGCTACATTTGTCAGTAGCTGAATAGGTCAAACACCAGTTATCGTAAGCAAACATTCTGTTAGAATATTGACAGAATAATGAATAAGAAAAAACAGGGGAAAATGATTGGTTTTATTAAATAACCAACAATTTGGAACACTAAAGAAAAGAACACTAAAGAACATGGTCCGTTGAATCCTTTATTTTAATATCCAGAGTCATGAAACCCCAAATTGCCTTGGTAATTGCTCGAGCACGGTCTGAATTAGCTTGTAGCTTCATTTTAAAAACATTGGGAAGAGTTGCACGACGGCAAGCAGGCTACAGAACTTGGAATGGAAAGAGTATGGTGTAGGTTCAGACGCTGAGCTGAACAGTGACTATTATACCACGTTCTCGGCAAGAAAAGTAAGGCATGGCGAAAGGTCAGCAAACAGATGGAGCTTAGCTCTCTGACCAAGTTGAATTCCCCTTTTGCATAGCGTTTGTGTTGCGGTTTCAGTCTCGGTTTCAGAACCGTTACACCCCTAAGGAGGTACCAAGGTGGATTTTCATGTGGTCTTCATGTTTGCTGTTTTTACGATATTGTGCTAACTTTGCTGTGATTAATAATCAATTCGAGTTTTAATTTCAATGTTATTACTAAGTTCTATCTTGTGGCATAGCTAACACAACTGTGCCAAAACATCTGTGATGATTTCTTTTAAAAAGTTTGACAGGTGATTTTAGCTACTCCAAAATAACATAATGTCGCTTTTCAAATCCAAAATAATGAACCATTAAGCATGAACCATATATGTTAAAGAAGCACCATTTCACTGCTTTCATCTTGGTAATACATAAGTAATTCTGAAGACAGGACTGTGTTCTTACACCATGTGGTAGCTGACCATTTAGTCATTCCCCAATTTAGGTGTACACTACATGAATGAATACCTGAATAACTGATGTGAACTGCTTTTACCTTAATTGTTGTATTCATTAATATTACTCCTGCATTAACCATGCATGAGACACCTTACGCATATTCCTTACTCATATCTTACACATTCACAAATAAATTATTCATTGTGCATATGATATTCCATGTACCCGTACCGTAATTTTATACTGTTTAAACTAATAGATGACATTATTGATTATTATTGAACAGTGGTCAAGATGAACATTGGAAAAGGATAAACGTGCATGTGAATACTCATATTTGCTTTACAACCCCAAGAGAGTTAAGTCTGGATAATGTGTGGGGCAGGATAGCCCCACACATAGAACGTTAGTGGCACATTTGTGTGGATCAAGAGCTACAGTATTTGTGTGTGGATCGCAAAAGAGCAAAAAGGATGAATGCAGAAATGAATGCATGAATTAATGCATGTATTGGTCGATCCACAAATGCAGATTCAACACATCACATGCTGAATTTCAGATTTACAAATTACATTTCAAGAGAAATGCACACACAAAGTATAACGTATTTGTACAAATTACAAACGATATATTTACAAATAGACATCTATGTGTACAAATCAATGCACATTTAAATGAGTAAGGACTTTTGTGTTTGTGTGGCAAAACACATTTGTAAACCATGGAATATTTGTGGTCATGGTGCTTGCATTTACAAATAATTGACATTTCTCTCTCCATGCTTTCAGGGGGGGGCATGAAAAAAATTCATAAAACAAAAAGAAAACATGGGTTTTGAGTAATAAAAACCAACAATAAAAGGGAAGCCCCTGGACTTTTTCAAACTAAAGTTGAATGGTTTCAAACAGCAAAAGCATAACATCAGCAAACACTCATCTGTGTTGAGTACATTTCTTAAGTTCAAGTTTGTTTTGTTTTCTGAGACTTTTTGTCCACTGTGCTTTGCACACTGCCCATGGACTAATGGATTTGATCTGCCCTGCCCCCGTGCTCTCTATGTAATTTGCTCATGATATACGTTGCACTGCAATGTATATACATAATATTATGCATGTTTGAAGACAGTTATGGGGAATCACAAATATATTAACATATTACGATAAGAGTTAAGGCGAGCAAAAAAGTTATATCGATGAAATGGTGGGGCAAGGGGGCGGGACTAAATATCAAGCATGAAGTTTTTTTTAAATGATTATTTGTAGTGTATTTCTGCTTCTTCAATGTATTTCCATTGCACTTCCATTGTCTGTAAAAATGCGAGGCAAGGCTGTAAAAATTGTTTTAAAAAAAACGCCAGCTCCGCGTGCAATGTCTGCCTCGCATACAGTGTGCAAACATTCATTGATTAACATAGCGGATTTAGAATGCATGTTATTTGGGAGGTGGGGGCCATATAGGTGTAAGTATTTAGGGGGGCCTCAGTTTGAAAAGGTTAAGAAGAAATGAGAACATGAATACAAAAAATATGAAATAGATATCTCTTCCTACTCCTATACTACTCAGTGTAAGTCACTTACACAAAAGCACATTTTACGTTCTGTCATTTCTGAAAAGAGATATAAAATCAATATTCATTGCTTTCAAAGCACACCCACCGTCACCATCCTAAACAAACACATCTCTCCGTGGAACATTAACGGGGGACACATCAAGCCGATGCAACCAATGATCCTCTGTACTGTGAGGGAGCCAGAACTAACAGCCATTACCGCCTGCTGCACATCAAACAATCACCACCTTCAAGCAATGAAAACATGATGGGTTAGAAGGTTACTGATTAACCATAGCCTGGCCTGTAAGGGATGCCAGGGCAGTGACAGGCTACAGTAGATGGCAGACACTTCCCTGTGTAATACCATAGAAAACACCACCTCTGACCAGCAATGCAGTGCTTTAGAACCGAAATAGGAATAAACAACCACACAATCAAACACACACATACGCACTGGCATGTCAACACAATCATGCATTTACACTCACACACATGCATGTACATTAAAAAAACTGCACGCAGACATACCCTACTGTAGTGAGTGGTGCAGACATCACACCCTCTGAGGTTGCTGGACCTCAGGTGGATCCCATATCCAAATATAGGGGTCATTCTCCTACACTACCCAAACACTAAAGCACTAAAGCCACATGTACTGCAAGTCTGAAACCCCAGTAGGCAAAGAGGCAGAGAAAAAGTATGGCGAAAAATGTAATTAAACATTTGATGGCCTGCATAATACACTGGAATAGCCTCCACACCCTGCACATTATATTCAGTGCAATCTCTCCCAAATTATCAGCTCATTGTGTTTACAGATTGGTGGGATGCATCAGTGCTGCACCACGCTGATGTGTCCCGAAGCATAAAAGGCACAGTGCCTGATCTGACATCCCACCCTGGTACACTAAAATGAAATGTCAACGCAGAGCAATGATGTGCTGTTCCAGAGTACAGAGCTGTAATACTCACATGAGTCATGTCACATAGAAATGGGCTTTCTTGGTTGTTTGTATGTGCTATAATGCTGTCATTGCTCTTTAGGCCTCTAGGGCACCGTGTTATGCATTGGTCCTCCTATTTCTAGATGTTGACACTTTGCATAAGGCGGGCTTTGTCCCCAGAAGTGTAACTACACGTCGCGGCGACGCAGACCACAACAACTGTCTCAGCGCCTTGTGGGCGTGTCGGCTATTTCTGTATGGAAGACTGTATGCCAGAGTGCATTGGAATTAACGACCTTTATAAGTAAGTCTTCTAAATGCACAAACTTCACTAGCACAATATTAGTGTAATTAACAGATTCACAGAAATGAAATATTTTTCTATGCCTTGAGAATTAACTAAGACTACAACGTAACACGCAATTCCTCATGAGTTTCACTAGATGAGGCGTGCGGCAGACACACCAGCGAAAAGAAAAATGTTGTGTCTCTGTTGAGAATTGTAACGGTTGCGCTCAAGAGTATCGAGTGCAGGCCCGAGCCAGGGTAGAAGCACAGACAGTCGGAGGAACGTACTAAAGTACTAAACGTAGCTTTTAATGATTACTTGCGTAACACAACCACAGTGACAGCAAACAATGACTCAGCACCAAGTGCTGTGAGGAAAACTTAAATTAGGTGCACTTAAAACAGCCGGGACAGGAGGCACAGAGTGTGCAAGGGCCTGTACACGGCGATCGTGACAGTACCCCCCCCTCTAAGGCACGCCTCCTGGCGTCGCCTTTGATGTAGAAGGGGCCCCCCGGCAGACTGTGAGGACCCTCAGGAGGTCTGCCCAGGGACGGGCGACCTCGCTGGCTGGGGTCCTCAGGAGGACGAACCAGGGATGAGGGGCAGCGGCAGCTAATCCAGGGACCCACTGGCGGCTGAATCCGGGACGAGCGGCGGCGGAAACCCTCTGGTGGCCAGGCCGAGGATGAGTGGCTGTGGCTGCTGGGGCCCTCTGGTGGCCGGGCCAAGGATGAGCTGCAGCAGCTGCGGCTGGGGTCCTCCGGAGGCCGACCCCGGGACGTCCGGGACAGCGCGGGTTCTTCTGCGGCTGGACCAGCTGCGTGAGGGAGGTGGCGGCAGCTCCAAGGTCTGGCAGCAGGTCTGGCAGCAGCTCTGGAGACAGGCGGTCTGACTACCCTGGCGTCTGATGGCTGTGACGCCGGGCAGTCGATGTCCAGGTCAGACCCCAGCGCAGCCGACGAGCCCCTCTACGCCCTCTAACCAGGGTGAGGCGGAGATGGCGGAAGCCGCTAGGCCGTCGGCGGGGCAGAGCGCCCCTCCCCAGGCTTTCCAGCGACGCATTCTCAATGCGGGGAGGTGGGATGGTACCTTGGCTCAGTGGCTTCGTGCTCACCGTGCTGGCGGGCGGCGCGTTGGCTGGTAGCAGCTCCTGGGCAGGTAGCTGCTGTGTAACACCCTTGACAAGCGACAAAGCCCTCTGGGGGCGGCAACGGCAAGGAGTCGAGCAGGCCGACCCGTGGGCTGTCCGGAGATCTGGGGAACCAAGCCGGAGTGGCACCGGGTAGAGAAGCCGCTGGGTGCGGTGTACAGCCCGTAGACGTTCCAGCCACCACCCGTAGGAACGAGAAGGACCTAGCGGGCTCCAAAGGATGGCCGCCGCCCACTGGCGAGCGTAACCGGTGAGCCGCCCCACGAAAAAACTCGCCTTGTCCTCCTCTGCAGTGTCCATGACGGCAAACCAGCGTGTGCATGCCTCCAAGAAGTCCTCCACTAACCTGGGACAGGCACTAAGTGACCAACCTGCCCAATCGTCGTCCTCGTCGCTGCAGAGAGACGAAGCCCCGTAACGGCGAAGGTGCGGAGCCCTGGTTTCATCAAAGTATGCTCCGTCCGTGTCCGCCTCCCAGGCATCGATCTCTGCTGAGATGCGCCACAGAGTTTCCCCCGTCTGCTTTCGCCCTGGTGAAGGGAAGCAGATGCCCCCCGCTCTAGCGGAGATCCCGTGAACTGGAGGAAGCGGGGGGTAGGCGACTGTCATCCCGGCTGCTACACTCTTCTTGCGGTGAGTCATTCTGTAACGGTTGCGCTCAAGAGTAGCGAGTGCAGGCGCGAGCCAGGGTAGAAGCACAGACAGTCGGAGGAACGGAGTGCGTACTAAACGTAGCTTTTAATGATTACTTGCGTAACACAACGACTCACCAAGTGCTGTGAGGAAAACTTTAGGCAAAATGCCTAAAGAAAATGTATTTGCTGTACAATATTCACTCATAAGAACATTTACTCTAATCTATTTACTGTATACAATAATATGTTTTTCATCAAATCTTCACTAAGGCAATATATTATTTTGGTTTATCAATAATCTATTTCCTGATCTGGGCCTCAGCAACATTATAACTATAGACATTAGGCAAGTACACTGTCCGAATACAGATGAGAGGAAGTGAGCATAATGTTTGCTCTTTGAGATACAGTATTTCCAACACAAATGAGACTTGGATTTTAACTGTGATAATTTCATTGTATTAAAACATTTGTAAGATAAAATAAACAATTTAAACGTAGATGTATTTTTACTGTATGAGTTCAGATTTTAGACTATTTTAAACGTAGTTGTTACAAGTAAAACAAGAATAACATAATGATAATTCCTGAATTATCGGTTTGAGGCAGAGACACAAAGACCTCCTACTGCTTTTAATAAAAGAAAAGAACACAAAGGATTCATGAGGAGGCTTTCTTTTCCCTCTTTAGTTTAAACAGAACATCTTAACAGTCTGTTTGCGTAACTTAGCAACTAAATGAGGGAGGAAGCTGCTTAATTATTGGTGGGAAAACGTTGGGTGCCTCACTACCTCTGGAGTGAGCAGTGCTTCAACTGGCTCATTGGTTAAGGAGGTCCCTAAAGTGTGTGTGTGTGTGTGGTGGGGGCAACATTCAAATACAACCTCTTTCAAAATAAATCAATTGTCCATTATTGCCCTGTATTAATAGATAAGGCTGTAAAGTAAATGCATTATTTTCCTATTGTCAAGACACTTACAAAAAGACCAAAACCTACAATGCCACAAGTATGCACAAGTATACACAAGGAGCACATACCTTGGAAGTTATAATCCATTGTTATAACAAAAAAGCAGTTAATAGTTAATAACACAACTGCCTTGTTGCTTTGGTCAGCATAACCATCATTATGATCAGATTAAATCACACATAATGAAATTAGTTCCAGGTTTACACTACACCTTGAGGTAGGCCCTACACGTCACTTCATAAAGATGTTTCTGGAAAAAGAATGAGCCTCAGATTTATTGTAACTATGAATTCTGTTGACCAAAGCCACATTTAGAACAATGAACATCTACGACATGCAATGTAAAAGCTTTCAGGTAATGGCCATGATGGACACCTACTTGTTAATTGGAGAAAACCATTGTAGGTATTGTTGGAATCTGGGTCTCAGTTCACCAGTTCCGCGTGTTCGTTTGATGGAGTTTAAATAGGAGGACACAATGCGTT
>JAOEHI010000014.1:4272034-4314202 GCA_025447815.1 Percopsis transmontana
CCGATGAAAAAGTAGTCCCTCACACAAACACTGGTCACGTTTCTGAAAACATAGCAAAATATATAACCATAAAAATAGAGTAGGTAATGGGATAAAAAAAAGTGAAATAAAAAATTTAAACAAAGAGAATATAAATCTTGGAATCCTTTCGTTACGCTAGAGACCTGCTGCTATAAGGGGTCTCCCACTCTTTCTCTCTCTCTCTCTCTGCATCTCTCTGTGTCCTGACAGGTCTGTCTTTTTCAATTTGTTGCTCCCTTTTTCCCTCACTCTCTCAATTTGCCTATAGCATCAGATTACTGTGTTGTTGTAAGCAAGATGCATGGGTGAGGATGCACTGCACTCCGGCCCACTCACACGTTCCTCCTGCACCACCGAGCGTCTTTCACACCGCGTGCGTGTCATAATCCATAAACCAGGAACCACTCCTCATCAGGGACGTGGTTGCTAGGTGCACCGGGTTCAACAATGTGAATAATAAGCTCCTCTGGCTTCATAATGAGGGCTGCGATTAGCAAGAAACAACCTGATTTGCATTGGTTTGAATGGAGGGCGTTTTGTGTAAAACAGCTTGAATGCTATTTCCGAGAACCTCTTGCTTCCGATAAAAAGGATTTTTCTGAAGAAAACAATCACACAGTCACACAGGACTTAGGACCACCACTGTTACCATGGTCACTAAAACAGGTTAGTTGGGGATATCCTATCAACCCAGTTTTTGGTTCCGTGCCATAGTTACGCTAATTATGCCAATGGTCAGATTCAGGGCGACCCTTTTTATAAATCTTTATTAGCAACCACAAAACAAAAAAAAACAATGTTTAACTAATGTGCCCCATCTTTTAACCAACGTCATTGCTAATCATTAATCGCAAAATATATACATTCTGTATGTTAAAATTACTTTTATGGTTGAGAAATATTAGGACTAAGCACATGAGGGAAACTGTACTGTATTTTGTAAGAGAGTGTTTTTGTTTTTCTATACAATACTTTTCTATACTATAATTTTGATGGCAGTATATGGTTGTTCAGCGATCTATTACAGCCACTTTCACTGTAACAAAAGTAAATACACTGAGATCATAACTTAGTGGCCCTTCTTTGGGCCTTATGCACACACATACTGTACGTGCACAAGCACACAGGTACACATACACACATACATTTAACAACAGAAACACTAGTCTGATTAAAATGGAAAGGATCAGGTTGGCCCAGGTGTTCAGATGAATTTTTTGTATAAAAGCCCTGCAGAAATATGTCAGTGGAGCTGACACTATAACCCCAGACATTTGGGCATTCTCTTTAATTATTCATTTGTCCATACCATTCATTTGTTTTTCACTCTCCTTGTTCACTCACCTGCATGCTCCTTTGTGTGTGTGTGTTTGTGTGTGTGTGTGCGTGCGCGTGTGTGTGTGTGTGGTCTGCTCAGGCCATGTTGTGAGCAGCTGAAGATGACTCAGTAATGTGAGAATGTCACCAATCTGTGATCTGGATCTGTCTTCTGCCTGTCTCCCTGTGAGATGCTAACACTGAACCCAGTACTACACCTTCACTTTGCTATTCTATTCTATTTCATTATCTGGTTCACTGTTCTGTTCTATTCTTTTTCACTGTATTCTGTTCTATTCTTTTTCACTGTATTCTGTTCAATTTTATTCTGTTTCAGTGCATGGTCTTTCAATGTATTTTGTTCAAAGTATTCTATTCTATTGTATTCTATCCTTGGTACGGTAAATCTTGTTAGAATTCTGGTCAGATTAATCTACATACATATTATATATCTATGCCCTCTCTGTCAAATGGAGGCTTTACAACAGTTGGAATGGAAATCTGACTGAATGAACTCCATTAGCATCAGTGTGACTCATTTCAATGGCTGGGGAATTTCTCCTCCACTCCCTTCAAATCCACAGCGTAGGTAAGTGGCCATACTTTTTGTAACAAGGTTGAAATACCTACAGGTTCTTAGGACAAAGGAAGGAACATCACAGACCAGAGATGAGCTACAAATCGAGCACCCAGTGTAGAATACATCACAGCCAGGATGTCCTAGTTAATCTAGTTTTCTAGCTCCCTTTTCGTCTAATATTTTTAATATCTCATGTGAGAATTTCTCATTTAAACAGTAAATCATTTAAGATAATTTCAAGACTTAAAGCTTATTTAGTATTAGAGATGGCCCAACTGACATACTGATTAAATTAATATTTAGTAGCCTACCATTAATAATCCACAAACATAATACAGTATAAATTATTATTAAAATGGTGGTAATTTAATAGAACAAAGAGTCCTAAACAACAATTATGCCCGATTTATTCCATATAAAGTGCTGATTTTGAGAGATTTAATATTTAATATCTCCCATGTTCTGCAAATGTAGTGTTTTAGTCGTCAATAGAATGGTTAACTAACTGCTTCCTGTCTCTTTACTTGCTCATAGAAAATCACACACAACACATCAACCAATCAGACAATCATTTAACTAAGCTCAGCAGCAAGACAAAGCGAGCAAGTCTGTATTTGTGAATGTGAATAATTTGTTTATGTTCATAAAAAAACAACAATGGCAGACGCATACGGACCTGTATAACCCAAACCCCCTAATTTTAAAACTAATGTATGGAAACACTACGTTTCCACAAAACATATCTTAATATCGTATCGCAATATTTATAGAATCGCAATACACACAGTATCGCAATACATATCGTATTGGCACTTTGAAATCGTTGTAATATCGAATTGTGAGGTCCCTGCCAATTCCCGTCCCTAATACGCACGGACACACACATGCACACAGAAACACACAGAAGGAACTGGGTGAGGCAGGATGAATGAAAGACATAGAAGATTGAGTCAAGAAAAATACCACACACACACACACAAACACTCACACAATCATATGCATGCTAATTGCTAACTCTAATTTCCCTCTTTCAGCAACCATGCATCAACAGTGACCAACAGAGAAACAGTAGTCTATATCATGTGGCTGAGGAAACGCAGGGTTCATTCTTAGTGCCAGCGCACATGAGAGACAAAGAGACAAAGAGATGGATATTGACTGGGGCGGAGGTGTTGTTTGGAGCTGAGGCCCCAGACAGGGAAGGAGGGAGCCATATAGACTGGTTGTACTGGGTACAGGAAGCCATGGGGTTGTTTCAATGGGAGAACCGCAGCACTTGTCTAGCGGACACATTTCCTTATCTGCTGTCTGGGGAGGAACAAACACTGGCAGCTTATATGAAGGGCCGTTTCCCTGGCCGTGTTTGAGCTGAGGCTAGACAACAGAGCCCTAAATGAATCTCAGAGAGAGGGATGAAAATGTTTGCCTCGTGAGAACATCTTGTGAGTCCATTCCAAGTGGTTCAGGATAGAGGTGGTGCCAGTGGGTGTCCACCAAAAAACATTAGCAGGCGATTGGGCCACCCTCAACTAATCAGAACAATAACCACCCATAACCTCCCAGACAAATCGTGGAGCTTACGAGATCAGCCCTCTGTTTATAAAAATAAATCCATCACATATACCATTACAATGAGATGTGCAAATGAGATAAGCAAACCAGTGCATCGATAATGCAGATACCACAGGTGTATTTTACAGTAATGCTAAAGTAAACTAAAACTGTGGTATCAAGATGTGTTCTTACCAATATACAGTACATGCATGGCACAGCAAGTGAACCGTGTGATTGACAGCTATTGTTGTATATTGTGTCCAATATACTCTATCAGCACATAGTGGCACTGAAAATAACCCATCCTAGTTGAGACCGCTTGAATGAATGGGAGCGGGGGTGGGGGGGTGGTAGCACATAGACCTGAAAACCTGTTAAATTAAATGAGGGATCAGACAGGTGCAGAGAAAGAAGAAAGAAAGAGGGGGGGGGGGGGGGGGTATTGAATGAGCAGAGGGGCAGAAGGGCTGGGTGAATGCAGCAGACTGCAAGCCCTGTACGGACAGGCCCATAATTGAAGAGAAGAAGATGATTTTAACCAAGATCTCTATCTATCACTCCAGCAGGGAAAAACAAGTGCTCAACAGCCACCGATATCCAGGGAGACAGGGAGGGAGAGAGAGAGAGGGAGAAAGATCTGAGCTGAGACCTGAGATCAACGGCTAAAACGGGGGAGAGGAGAGAGAGAAGGAAAGTAGGATGAGCTAAGGAGGGGAGCAGAGGAGAGGGGAGAGCAGAGGAGAGGAGAGGAGAGGAGAGGAGACAGCAGAGAAGAGGAGAGGGGAGCAGAGCAGAGGAGAGGAGAGGAGAGGAGAGGAGAGGAGAGGAGAGGAGAGGAGAGCAGATCAACATGTTGAGACAGACAGAGCCCACGAGACATCGTCACCAGAGGGGCAGAGAATTATGGGAGTGCAAATTAAATTACACCGGAAGCAGCGACCAGGTCTGGACCTGCAGGAAACACAGCACATGCGTCTCCGTCTGTGTTCTTGTGCACGCGTTCTTGCATGTACATACAGTATGTGTGTATGTGTGTTTGAACGAGCAAAGCAGATCAAAGGTTGGGCATTTTTGTACCTGGATGAGAGACAAAGACAGAGAGGGAGAGGTTTGATGGTCTCATGCATACTGATAGCCATACGTTTGTATGGGTAGAAGCTAATATCAGATGATGTGGATCCTTCTCCCCCCCCCCCCCCACCTCTTTACCTCATGCTGAGATAGTCCTTCCATCCTTAGCCCTTAACTCTCCCTTCTCCCTTAACCTCCTTTAAACTCAACCCCTAATCTCACCTCACTTAAGTATATTATCTACCAAAGACACACACACACACACACACACTCATCTAGTTACCTTCTTTGGCCCCCTTCTCCTCCCTCCAAGCTCAGTCAACAATGTCACCCCTGTTGTTTAGGTGAAATGACACTGTGACGTCTCTCTTAAGTGATTGTCTTATCTGTTCCTCTAGACATGTAATCACAACGCAAACCTTTAGAGACTGTACAGGCAAAAGAAAGAGATAACATGTCGAGAGTGGACTCATACAAGAGTCGGGGGGCACCACAGATAACAAACATGACAATAAAATAATAGAAAGAAGTGGAGAGGATAATGATTGTTTCGGGTTGGCCTGGTTCGTCTTTATCATCCAGCCGTGGTTCTTGGAGGAGTGACGGCTTGTGATTCAGACCAGGAGTGCTGTGCTTTCACAAAGGTCACACTAACACTGAAACAGATTAGCAATTCAGATTGGGCAAAGGGGGCTAAAAGGCTGCTGTAGCCCACTGGCTGCCTGGCTCTTATTCCATTAGCAGAGAGTCGGAGTGCACATGCCCACTGCTGATTACGTGGGGAAGGGAAGAAGGGAATGGCCCGGGGATGTTGGATGGGAAATATGTACACAAACATACATACGTGCACTTACTGTATGCAAGTGTAAATAGAATACACCCGCTGACTCATAGTCATAACCACAGAGCACACTGAAAACATGTAGCGGTTGTGAGCAGGTTTTCCCATCGAAAAGTGTATCCTCAGATCTGCTCCCACCACCATGTCACTAGATGTGACTAGTGGTCGTTCCAGTCAAGGTCAAGACAGCACCACATCCTGTCTGTGTCCTTGTACAACATGCTCATGGGTTTTGTGCCTAGATCATCGTTGTGGGTGATTTAAAAGCAACTTATGCAGTTTCTCTGGCATTCCAGTTGCCAAAAGTTCAGGGTGTCCTGCACCCTATAATCAAAAATGACGATAAGGTAAATTGCCTTACAGCACAGTTTGACATTCAAAGCTTCCATGTTCACAAATAATTATAAATTGAGATCAGCATTGTATGTACAGTGTACGTCTAGGGCCCACAAGTTTAGGTGATTTGTTTTCCTGTCCAATAAAATAGTACTGTATGTATCAACCGAAAACAACAGAACAAAATACAGAGCTGAACAATATCAAAGGCACATCTCTCTTCTGTTTTTTGCCGGCCTGTTGGGCAGGGAAAAGGCAATGTGGATTTATGATCTTTTAAAACAACACTTGCAGGCATTTGGGATCCTGGACACTCGGATGGGAGGGGGGGCTGTCACAGAGGCATCAATGTCACGTTGAGGGAAAAGTGAACGCCAGATCATAACGATTTTTAAATCATATAGAAAATTGTGATTCTGGATGTCATCATAGCCATTTGTTTCTACGGCCACTGGATGTGGAAACTGTGCTAACTAAACTAATATTTCCCAAATAATTAAAACAATACAGCTGAAGGAGCAACCCTGCTTTGCCTAAACCCAAATATTTCATGGTTTCAGTACCAGGGACAGAGAATGCAGCTGAGAAAGGGAGCAGAGAGGATATACTGTAGAAGAGAGGTGCCTTTGTAACTGTCTACTGCACAACAAATGGAACAGATTTAAGTGTAATTGAACCAAAGTCTTTGCCCTGTGTTGCTTCATGCATTCTCTGGTGAACGCCGCTGTCTGGGGCTATTCAGAGGGAGAAAGTTGAATTCAGGCCAAGGACTCTACTGAGGCGCTTGTCCAGTTTGCACAGGGTCTTTGTGTTAGAAACAGCTGTAGTCTTTTTGGCTATGGCAAAGCCTGGTGTTACCTGTACTGGCCCATGGCACACTGGGAGCCTCTTGTGGATTATCTTAAGAAATCACTGGTGCACTATTAACGTTAATAAAACGCTGTCACCTCGGAGCACAAAGATGAAACTATCTCACCTCTTCAAACCATATTACAATGCAGGCTGGCTCCTCAAACACTCCACAAACAAGTCCAGTGTTTTGTGTGTGTGTGTATTTGAGAGAGAGAGAGGGGGGGGGAGAGAGAGGGAGAGAGAGAGAGAGAGAGAGAGAGAGAGAGAGAGAAAGAGAGAGAGAGGTGTATTTAGAAAATGACTGAAAGACATCCTGTTCATTATTGCATTTACAGGCCTTACTGTGCTTTCTTATATACAATACATGAACTCTACATGCCTAAAAAATACCTCCATCATAATAGATAAGACCAACGGTTACCATGGCGACCATGAATCCACACCACTCATAAGCGTTTGTTGTTATAGCGTTTCTCTGTATGTGTGGCTTGGGGGCAGAGTGTTATGTAGAGAGCAAACTCTCATTAGTCTTACCTTACATTCCTCCATGCACGTTCTGACAGAGTATGCATCCGTCTCGTATTTCTGAACGAGCAGTTCAAATTCCCGGTAGTCCTCCTCCGCCTGCCGGTCCAGACGCTGATAAGCCCGAACACACTCGGTGCATCCCGGTGCATCACCCCCCGTAACCACATCCAGGCTGCAGTTCAAATCGTCCGGACTCGTAAACCCGTAAAACAAATCCAAAAGTGAGTAGGAATTACAAAAGGAAAGGTACAAATCGCTCAGGTTCACATACGCCAACTGCGTTCCCTCATCCCCTCCACCGGAGAGGCCCAGGCACGCGGTCTTCGCGTCAGTGAAAGTAAAGCAGTCTTTGGACAGGCTGTCGGGGTGACAGGTGTCCATTCGCCACAGAGGTTTGGTAGAATTCCCTAGAAAAATAACATCTTGCTCTCTGGCGAGGCGATGGGGGTCGGGTGGTGGGGTATGTTGTTGCTGGAGGGAGTTTGGGTACTCGCCCGTGTCCGTGATTGCCGAGCTCGCGTCCGACCGCTTGTCTCGGGTTCGCGTCAGTTTGGCCTCGGCGCAGAACCACAAGTGATCAGAGAGCAGGACGGTGATAAACAGAAGAGAGGCCAGCGACAAGCGCCATCTCTGGGCCCGCTCGGACTCGGTAAATGGCTTCTCGTTCTCTCGGGGTGCAAACCAGAATTTTAAGCCTTCATCTTGCTGCCGACGCATCCAAGCACCCCTGGTCATATTTTAGGAAAGTGCAGCCCTGGCCGACTCCACCGCGGGGGCTCCTCTGCCACAATACTCATTGACTTGGGGAGACGGACTCCGGTTGTTTCTCCTCGGTAACGGTGGGGTGCCGTGCTTCCGCCGGTCCAGGGCGCTTCTCTCTCGCCCCCACGGCGGTCGGTGCTATTCCGATCCAATTAGCGAGCTCGCACAGATTAAGCCTCGCGCTGCCGCATCCCTGTTCTCCATGGCCACGCGGGGGAAAGCCTCGTTCTCTTGGACCGCATGTCTCGCGACCAACCGTTATCCCGGGGCAGTTCTCGCGTCGCGCGCACAGAGACCAGCTGTTGCGAGCCTCAGGGTGCTGCCGATGAAGTGGATCCGCCGCCGTCACACCGTCGCTCCGCAGAGGCAGTTAAAGGAAAGCAACGAACCCTTTCCAAGCAAGCCGGTTGTCTAGTCTTTTCCGTATCTGGGCAGAATGCCTTGAATGTTTTCTCTCTTTGGCCGTTGTCATCTTGGACCACGGTTAAGTTGCCGCCATGTTCGTCTTGAAACTCGGGGAGCTAGGTTCGTTTGCGTCATCTCCATCGCTGCGATAGCTCCATCGTTGCGCAGTGGCGGAGCAGTTTATTACCCACACACATACACACACATGCGCGCACGTACACACGCGCGCGCACACACACACACTCACACACACACACACACATGCACATGCATATAAAGGTGGCTAGTGGCGTTCTGGACGGCAACTCCGGGGTACGTTTAGTCAAGAATTACAATCTCAGAGTAATAGGGCACTAACACACTTTGGATACTGGCGACATTTTGCTTTTGGTGCAGGAGACATGCCAGTACATGCAAAAGAAAAAACCTATATCGCTCTGTTTACAGGCTGCCGGTTTGAGCCAAAAGGCGATTGAAATATAAAACAATCGCTCTAGCCTACTTGTTTTTACGCAAAACAACATTTTGTCATGTGCACAATCGGCTGCTGAAGTTTTGGAACAGTACCATAAACACAAATGTTTTAAGAACTCATTACATCACATTAGGGGTTACGCGCCCAGTGGAATAGGCAGTAAATCTAAAAGTGAGTCTTGCAGGATTTGGCAACATTACGGAAAAAAAAGTATAGACATACTGAAATACTGACAAATAGATTGGGAATAATTCGAACGTATAAGGTTTGTGCATGACGGTATGTAAACATAATGGCCAACTTTTATTTAATTCGATTGTGTTTGGTTTAAGATAAAACTAACAAAGGTAGTCTTATGAACAGTTCTTCTCGCATGTGTTGTGTAAGATACACGTGCGTCCGCGTCCGCGTGCGTGTGTGCGCAAATGGGCGCGCATATGTTTAGAACCCGGGGGGAGGAGACGGGAGATGTGGAGGCGGTGGTCAGAGGGCTGAAACTAAATTACAGTATTTATCCTGATCCTTAAAGCTCGTAATTCGTTGTCAGCATTAATATCTTGGAGTGCTACCAAAGACGAAAACTGTGGCCTAACATCAATGGTGTGTAGCCTATATTGGAAAAGAGATGATTACATGATTAAATTATGACTAAGACAGTGCAGAAGGCTCAAGTACAGCTCCCCACATATTTTTTTAGAAATAAAACTGTTTATTCAAATTCGTTTTATGCTACTGTCACTAATACTGAAATACTGATTTGGATTAGAGTGCAAAGTAGGCTATGTGTAGGCAAACCTAAACTTAACACCAGCAGTGAGTGGGTTTCAGCACCATGGACAGCGTCTTCTGCGCTTGTTCTTCTGCACTGCTGCCATATTTTCATTGATGTTTACTTTGTGAAATTCCCCTTTTGCTCTGACACATACAGTGTACTCCCAGCAAACAAAAGAGTTTCGTGGTCCCTGTGGTTGTTATTGATTTTCGTGTCAGTAGAACCTATTCTGTTAAAACATAATCAGTGCACGTGTTAGAAGACACACAGAAATTAACAAAATGAATAATATCCAACAGGCTTTCAGGTGAACAGATAAACAAAGATAAAGCCCCTCATATATGGAAACCGTTTTAGATGGCCTTAGTTAGAGGACACAAGTTACTCTTTAGATGGTTACCAGATAAGGAAAGGCTCTCATCATCGAAAATAAATTCACTTGCTGTTCTTGACTACTGTCTGACCTCCAATCGTCATGGCAACTCAAATCTCACCAGGCTGGGGGAGTTTGGGCTTTCTGCTCCGTGGTATCGCGTCCAAGGATGGTGTTGTCACAAACATCTGTTGTGTCATTGCTAGGGGTGCTCGTAAGCTCACATTATGCCCACTGCAGGATGCCTGTGCCTCTCTGGGATAGATGTCCTACTTCTACCGGGATTGTCTACTACCACTAAGATGCTTACATTATAGATACAATCCTCAGTTTACGTCTGAGATTGTTCTTGTGGCATACAACGTTTTTGTTTGAAACTCTTGAGAGTGCATGTCCCTCCCACACTATGGTGCTGAGTGGCTGGTACTCATCTTACATCCCCCCCTCACACACACACACTCATAGGTTCACATCTTTTCTGCCCTACTCCCATATAGCCACGTAAACTCTTGTGTTTTAAACATACTGCGGGAAGGAGGAGGAAAAATAGGATTCTGGGAGAATTATACAGTAGCACAATCAAGGATCTTTGTACCTTCAAACCAGCGCTGCAGAGAATATGTGTGCACGTGTGTGTGTTGGGGAGGATACGTGTTTCAGTCTTACCTAGTACACCTTTACTTGCCATTCCATTTTGATGTGTTTTTGTGAGTGAGTGTCTGTGTGCGTGTTTGCATATTTGTGCCCGTGTGAGCCTGCCTCTTCCGCTCTGTTGGTATAGGCATGTGGCCATGTGGAGGAAACCCTATACTACTCCAGATCTGGAATATGATTGGGCCTCGCTGGACGTCTGACTTGTGGCAGCACCTGAGCGGTGGCCAATCAACAACATATGTGTGTCTGGCACACCGACCAGCTCTGTTTCACACCATACCCTACGCTTTACCGCCTGATGGGATGCATGTGTGTGTGTCTGTTTGCATGCATACAGTATGTGCATGTGTGTGAGAGGGATGGAAAGAAGAAATAGGACAAAACGAAGGATGGAGAAAGGAGAAAAGGGACGTGTGTGTGTTTGTGTGTGTGTGTGAGAGAAAGAGGGGGAGGGAGGGAGGGAGAGAGAGAGAGGGAGAGCTTTTCTCCATCTGTGTAGGTGCAGATTCCTGGCCCTCCAACCTGGAGACATCAGGGTAAGGGTTGGGAGACGTGACTCATCCTCCATCGATGCAGAGAAATGTGTGTGTGTGTGTGCGTGCAGGCGTGTGAACTCTTAAATAAGCTTGCGTGTGCACATGTACGTGTGAGTACAAGGTTGATAATAGCATTGCATTGTACTAAGAGCTAATGTTAAATCACAACCCATTTGCACCTGCAAGGGCATTACTGCTCTTCCTAATAACTCAAATTTACACGCTGAGCCCACCGTTCAATATCTGCCTCACTCCTCTGTCTATTTTTCTATATTTGTACTGTCACGATTCCTATTAAAGGAACAGAAAGTACACTCATATTAGATTTAGATCCAACAATCAGCCTCAAATCAAAAACAATCCGCTGGTGGGCTCGGAGCCTTTTTTTAGCCTCCTGTTTAAATCCTTGCAAGGTCTTCTGTTGGGAAGAAAATCAGCAGCAAATGATTTGTCACTTATCCATTACAAGAAAGCTTTGTTATTAATGTCAGCCCATATTCACAGCCACAGACCTTCCCATTGTGTACATGATGTGATTCTGTCTCCATACAGGAAGAGAAGGGGTTGAACTGCAACGAGCAGCACCGGGGGTGGGGTGGGGAGACGTGGGGGTGGGGGGTTAGGCTGACATCACTCCCAACTGCGCACATGGCCATTTGCCAATTTTTGTGTTGAGTCCACAACCTTCACACCTCCTCCGTACTGTGTCAGCATGGAAACAGACCTCTCAGGGTGGACTTCTCTGCTTTCTCTGCTTTTTCCCTTTTTTCTCTCTCTCTCTCCTTCTCTCGACCATTCTCTTCTTCTCTTCTTTTTAGCTTGCTCTCCACATTGACTTCATCTGCAGTTCTGTTTTTTTGCTTGCTCTGATTCTCACTCTCTCTCTCTCTCTCTCACACACACACACACACACACACACATGGGCCTGTTAGCATCTCTCTCTCTCTCTCTCTCTCCACCACTCCTCCTTCTCCCACTCAACTGACCCTCTGCCTATCTTTTAATCTTGTGCTCACAAACCACTCTCCTTCTCTTCCTCCATCTCTCTCCCTCGTTCTCTTTCTGTCTCTCTCTCTCTTTCTGTCTCTCTCTCTCTCCCTCACTCTCTCTGTCTCTCTCTCTTTCTCTCTCTCTCTCCCTCTCTCTCTCTCCCTCTCTCTCTCTCCCTCCCACCTTGCACTCACGTCTGCTTGACGTCAGAAAGGAACAGGAGAAGAGGAAGGGAGCCAGGCTCAGCTGAGGCTTCTCCTATTGGCCGGCGGTGGGGTAGTGGGGGGGTCTACACCCTCAGGCCTTGGCGGTGTGGTCCGTAGTGGATGCCAGGAGACGACATGGGAAATGTGATTTAGGGTTGGGGTCATTTGGCTGCTTTATGTGAAACTGTCTCTCCTGCCTTACGCCAAACCAGTGCACATTCACGTGTATGCGCCTTTTCAGGAGAGTTAGCTGTTAAATATTTCACTCTGTTAAATGAATATTAAATGGACAAATTATAAGTCGCCCTACAGTTCACGTGCTGGACGTACTCCAGAGACACCCGGGTATGAAAAGAAAATGGTCTGTGTGGTTCTGCATGTACTGAATGTAAATGTACGAATGCGTTCAGGCCTGCATGTGGAATGAACACACCTTACTGCTATAGTGTTCATGACTGTGTGTGTGTGTTAATGTGAGCATTGTTTTGTCCGTGTGTGTGCTTGAATTTCAGTGTTAATTTTTGGTTTGTGTGTATACAGTGTGTGTGTGTGTGTGTGTGTGTGTGTGTGTGTGTGTGTGTGTGTGTCGATCGATCAGCTCATTCCCATTGCAAAGCCACCTCCTCATCTCGGGAGCACCTTGTGATTCCGAGGATACGGCCTGTTCCTGTATCCTGTGTGTGTGATGCCTTCTGGCCTAAATTCCTTCAGTGCAATCTGGATGTCAGTGTAAACCCAGCCCCCAACAGCCACACAGCTATGCCTAGGAGAGACAGCTTTTACCCTGTGGAGGAAGCCTCCAGAATACTAATACGTCGTTAGAGGAGAGGTGTTTGTGCGGGACTGAAGCTGGCCTTGAACTCAGGGCATCCGTTCTCGTCATTGTTTCAAATGCATATGAGATAGAGCTGGGAAACTTTACATCATGGGGACTGGATACAGCCTACTGTATCATTTGAATCTATATTTGATACACATTTCCTTTTTTTTCCAGTTGGATGCTTTGTGTTTTGGATTGATGCCAATATGCATGCTTATTAGCAAAATGCATGCTTACTAGCTGTTGTAATAGACTGTATTGTACAGTATGTGTTTTGTGTGTGTGTGTGTGTGTGTGTGTGTGTGTGTGTGTGTGTGTGTGTGTGTGTGTGTAAGACCCCTCCCTCCTCTTACCCCACTGTTACATCACGGATGGCCTGGATCTGTATCCCGGTGCTCAGATTCCAGTTTCTTGCATGCAGAATGATTGCTCTCTTTGGGAACAGACCAGAGGGCCACTAGAACAACTGTGATAATCAAACTGTTAGTTAAACTTTTCCTACTCTAGTTCCATGCTGAGTGTCCTCTGTGGACAGACGGTAGGATGCAGTGTGCATGTGCGTGTGTGTGTGTGTGTGTGTGTGTGTGTGTTGTTTTTTTTATAATGATGAAATTACCTTGATTAAATATGCAAAGCAAAACTCAATTACTTATCCGTCTGCCACTGCAGATCTGTTTATGTTCTGTTTCCAATACTTCACCGTCACAGATAATGATGATGACAAGAAGGAGGAGGAAGACGATGATGATGGTGATGATGATGGGACATTAGGTCACTCCCCAGTATAATCCGGCCACGTGGCGTTAAGGGCATAATTCGTGCTTGTGTTTTGTATTTCTTTGAGTTCGAACAAGCTTGATTGGCGTCATTTTAAGGCTGACAATTGAAAGACAAATAATACCAACATTGCTTTGTTCCCTTCACATGCCTCCTACAAACCCTCTCCACCTACATATGGATCCAAACATCACAGAGAAGCTCCAGTTTGGAAGCCGCTGACCTCCTCCTCAGTGTGTGGCTACTACAGAAGTAACCTCCAGATGACAGGCTGCATCTATGATTCATTCTCTTGGCCCACTATAGCGTAAGTATCTTTAGCTTCTCCTAATAAACACATGCCCTGTGCACACACTCTGCCCGTTTGAGAGAGAGCAATTTACACAGCCCCATGGACCTGTCTCCCACCGCATAAACCGTCAATGACATATTTACATACTGATTTTTCCCATATTTTGCCCCCCCCCCCCCCCCCCCCCGTCTGGAGTGTGAGTATGTGGGGGATCAGCTCTGCGTTGAAACGCAACCCACAGGGCCCATGGCACCAGCCCTTGGCAACTGCTTCCTCCCTGCCTCATTCACCCTCTTTTTCATTCATCTCTTCATTTTCTCTTTTATCTTAAGATGATCCGCAGGGGAAACAGCTCGTAGGAACAACCGTAGACTACATATACAGGCACAGAGTTTTACTTTCCCCCCTATATTTGAACTAAAGACTAAATCACCATTATTATGATTAATATGATGTTTACATTGCTGCTGAAAATGACTAATCGCTCCGTTTGCATGAAGCTACTGAGATGTGCTTAGTGTGTGTGATTAACGTAAAGTGTTTCAAAAACACACAGTAGCATAACGTAGCTAACCGCATGCTGGCCCACCCCACTGAGAAACACACTGTATTGTGAATGTCCTGTACATGAACCTGTCCACAGGATACGTATCAAAGTCAGAATATTGTCATATTCTGTCACAAACTGAGCACGGTATTTGTGCCATTATTTATTAGTAATATAAGTAATTTCATATCATCAGGTTTTCATTTCAGTCTTCTACCACATATTTTGATGAAATTCAAACTGGCTACCTGGTATATGTAACGTTTAGCTTAGCTTCTCCTTCACCTCTCTTCGGGGTGGGGTGGTTGTTATGTTCACACTGAAAGCCAGGGTTCATCAGCCCATCTGATCTGGTATGCAGGGTGGTGTACTCTCTGCGTGAGGCTGAGCTTGTGTGGCATTGTGCTGTACGCGACCCAAGTCCTCGCTATGCGTCATCTATCTCATCACACAGAGACTGTCCGACCTCAGATGACTTTGCAGGCACACTCTGCAGTCTACCAGTCACGTGCACACCTCTCCCCCTCTCCCTGTGGTGGCCTGCTCCACTTGTGATCGTAGCACTCATCTGGAGCTGGCAAACTACAATGCACAGCTAAGGGAGACACTGGCCAAAGAACTGCCATCCGTCAGCTGCTCGCACAGACTGTTGCTGTTTTCCTCTAGACACAACTCGCGTAGTCCAGTTTACCTTGAGGTATATTGGATGTACACATCGTAGCTATCTGCTGTGCAGCTTTGATGTTAGCTAGCTGCGACCTAAAGCAGCTTTGATGAGAGTGAAGCCTGTCTTCCCTATGGCGGCGCACCGGGAAGTGAGCTTGTGACCTCCTTCCCTGCTTCCCTGCTAAACATCCATCCTCTCTCTCTCTCTCTCTCTCTCTCTCTCTCTCTCTCTCTCTGTCTCTCTCTCTCTTTCTATCTCTCTCTCTCTCTCTCACTCTCTCTCTCTCTCTCTCTCTCTCTCTCTCACATGGACACTCGCCCCACTCTTGCCATCAGTCACGCTTCTCTCTGTGAGGCTCTGTAAATATCTGCCCCAGACTGAGCAAAGTTTGGAAAAAGGTCAAAAGCGACAGATCCATCTTCTGCAGCAGCCCAGTGGAAAACCTGAGCTGCGAGGTGCAAAAGTGTCAGGCATTCCCCGTCGCTAGATTACAATGTGGGACAGCTCTGGCTCTGTGTTAAACCTTTCTATCAAGCATGTAAACCCTCGCTATAATCATTAGAAAGACCCCCCTTGGCAGGGTTCCTGGGCAAAACATCCGTCTCACTCACCGCGGTGCTCGGGGTGCGCTGGAGCTGTGATCCATTGCGCCGGGGAACGACTCGCAAACGCGCGGGGACGGAGACCGGCAGGAGAATAAATGATGTGCTGGAATTATGGAGAGATTTGAATCAATCAGCCCGAGAATGGGCGGCGTCATCTGACTTCATGAGCTCCCATGATGCAGCGGGGTTAGTTTATGGGGTCATCGCGAGGTCACGGGCGTTGCTGCGAAGGTGTAATCAAGCCAGGGTCCTGAGAGGGGAGGGGTTGGGGGGACATAAATCAACTGTTATGATCACACGCACACACACACACACACTCACGCGCACACACACACAAAGGCACACATCAGGACACACCGCGCTCACAATGGGACAACAACAAGCGGCGGCTCGTTTATCTCTAATTGCCGCCTATACGTAAAGAAACAAACACTGTCATCGATATACACGCACCCTCATGCAGGGGACCTGGAACATCCTGCTCTCTGTGGCTCCCCCCCATTAACAGTGACATTTAAACGGCAGCCAGTGTAAAGTACATTTTCATTAGGCTCTTACTGTGCTGCCCTCAGGGGCAAGAAGGTGCGTGTGTGTGAGTGAGTGTGTAAATGAAGTGTGCAGGAGCATGCATAACTGTCCATGTTTTGTTACAGAGAGGGAGAGAATGTGTGTGTGTTTCTGTTTGTGTGTGTTTAGTTGTGAGATAGAGCGCGTGCGAGAGAGAGAGCTAGAGAGACAGAGACAGAGAGAGAGAGAGAGAGAGAGAGAGAGAGAGAGAGATAGAGAGACAGAGAAAGAGAGAGAGAGAGAGAGAGAGAGAACTTAGAACGGCGAACAAATCAGGTAGAATCATGAGGAGGGGAAGGGAGTTATATATTGCCAAGATCCATAGGCTTAAATGCTGCTCTTTAAGTCACACTGCTCCCTGGGCCATAGCTATTACACTGACTTACTGCAGGGGTCGTATAGTTACGGAGAGAGCGCGGGGCCGGGAGCCTGATGCTATATGTCACTGTGCACGCAAAACTCTGGAGATGAGAGGAAAAAAACGAACACCTCGAGAGGCACCTTCTTCCTCTCTTCCCTCTTCATCGTTCCCTCTCTCACGCCCCCTGTTTTCAAATCACACTCCAGTATGTCCTACTCGCCTTTGACTGGTTTTCTACTCCATTTACCCGCGTAGCTGTGGCTCCCATGAGGCCTGACTATGTATGGGTAAACATGTCAGTCTGTGAACAAGGCCTGCTGTTCTGCATGGCTCTCATTGTACAGCAGGATGTTTTCCCGGCTTTTCATTCACTTGTGATTCGGTGTGGCTTTCCCCCCCCCCCGCCAACAGATTCCTTCTGTTGTTAAACCTCTTCTTCCCAGGGACAAACGGCCAATTTTTGCGTGTTTTCACTGTAACTGTCAATAAAAGCTCATTATCTCAGAAACTACAGATGGCACAGATACTGTATGGTTCAAAGCTTTCTTAAACTGGGCAATGGCACCGTTTTTACAAGTAGTAAGTTAGTAAACAATAATTCAAATTTTCCCAAACAGCCTATGTGATTCTAGTTTTCAACCATTTATAATTGAGTTCTAACATTGATGTCTATATCTCAATGCATTATACAGTACATTTAGAGCGTTATTTCCAACTTGTTATTATTCTATTGTTGTGTTGAAAATGCTTTCCCTGTATTTCTCTGTTTAAATGTCAAATAGTAAAGCAATGCAATGTTTCGGCATTCTGTTTTGCTACTCCTAAATAACTTTAAAATAATAGTAATACATATTCATACAGTATCCTTCTAAATGGTACTTTACACTTTCAGCGATCTGCTGTCCCAGTGATGTGTTCACATTTGTGTCGTGAATGTATGGTTGTAGTTTACTCACACTTACCATTTCAGACAATTTATTCACGAGAAATGTGCCCCCCTACCCCTGCCCTCCTTTACATCAACAAATAAATCATGCCTAATGGTCTAAAACTGACATTTGAAGTTGCCTGGCTTGTTTGCCTCTTTATCACTCTTTATGCAGTAATTTGCAGAACAATGGCGGATATCCCATTTGGGGCATGCCCCGCTGACACATGCTGATGAATAGGCGCCATATTCCTTCATTAGCATCAGATAGAACATTAGCTTTGAGGATTTAATGGCTGTGATCAGATAGGATGACCAGCGCTGTGACTCACTCACTCGGGTTTTTCCACTGCAATCCAAAGCATTTGTGTTTGTGAGTGTGTGTGTGTGTGTGTGTGTGTCTGTGTGCGCGCAAATAATTATCAAAGAACCACTGTATATTTACCCTACGTAAGTTGCATAAAAACCCTAGTGGTTATTGGCAGAACAGCAATGATGCTGTGGTCAATTATTTCCCTCAGATAAATAGACTGTATCGCATAACCATGAAAAAATGAAGGAAGGCCAATTTTGCATCCAGTTCATGCACAGTAGGGCTGGCAAACACACGGCGGCACACTCATTCATCCATGTATGTAGAAAGCAAAGGGCCACTCTGAGGGGGGTGAATATTGTTGGGCTTTTCAGGAGGAAAGGCTTTAGTGTGTATACCGGGTGTAACGAAGTTTGAGTCGAGGGTGGAAAGAGTGCAAGCGCAGAGAGTCCAGAGATGCCTGACGAGTGTTCAAAAGAGCGTATGCTCAGTGTTTTAATAAGATAATCCAACAACGTGGGTAAACAAACGAACAAGGTACACAAAGTGATAACGGACAATTCCCCTCATCTGCCCCCCCGCTTATATAGCCGCTTAGGGAGGGTAAATTAGGGGATTGGAGACAGGTGTGTTGGTGCGATTGGGTGCGTTGGGACCGTGGACGGCCGACGGCCGGTGGCTTAAAACACCGGCGAGCTCGACCGGGGGAGGGCAGCGGCTCTGGTTGTTACACCGGATGTCTACAAAGGCCAATGAATATTATGTAGGCTTACAGTTGTTCAAGATATTAAAGTGGTGGCATAGCAAAAGTATTATACCTCTTTTAACTGTACTGCCCCCAGTGGCAAAGGAACATAACTACCCCTTTAATAAGTCATCTTTTTTTCAAACTTTTAAAACAGTGATATCTAATTTTGGGACAAAACCTTTACCAGCCTAATATATGGCATAATATTGGAATATACTGGCATAGGTGCACATTTACACATATAAACATGTCCACACTCTCAAATGACAAATGAAAGATGGCCTTTCTTTCTCCACAGGATAAAACAGTAACCTTTAGTCAGGACCACAACCCTGTGCCTTTGTACTTGACCAGGGTCTACATGTCCTCTGGAATCAGTTCAGTCAGAGGAGACTTTCCAAAACAACCCAAACCATTACCTGCAACTGGACTGACTGACCTTCACAAAGTGACTGTGCCCTGTCCAAATCTGCTCCTTACATTATGGTGGTTCCCAACATCACCCTCTACACTCGCTGAGGTTCTCACAGTTCACCCCACACTGTGACACCCAGTAACTTCACTTTGTCAAGGGCAGCAAGATCTGTTAATTTGCAGAGACAGAAGGAGTTGTCTCCAGGCTAAACACAACACACTGTAATTACAACATGCCCTTTATATTGTTATTTAAAATAGGACTTACTTACGACTCACAATTACTTATTTGTGACTCACAATTTCACAGACTTTACTGCCTGTATAGGGAGAATGCCCTTCACAAAATGACATGTTACAGCCAGTGTTACAAGCTCTGGAAAATCACATCCAACCTGGGAAACTCCTATGGTAAATTATTATGGTTCCACTAACAATGTAACAATTGTTCCAGTAACAATGAAGGCGCTGTTGCATAACGCAGCTTATGTGATTGTGTTAGTTGTGATGGCATTAATTTGATGTTCTAATGTTGGTGAAAGTGATGGAAACCCTGACAAAAGTGAACCAGAAAAGGCTGGCGATGCCTGGGTGTCTAATGGCCTAAAAGCAACGCCTGGAATATATAGCAGTTGGATGAATTACACGTATTTGAAACCACTCAAAGAGTGCTTGGATTATCTGTGGTGGCAAATGATGCTACCACTACCAAGTCTTTTGAAGTGTCTGGAGAGTCAAAGAAAGCTTTCTGTAAAACAAATTTATTTGAAACCCTTTTCATCTGTATTTTTGGCCCAATGGCAAAATGGGCTAATTAGCGAATATCTTTCACTGCAATCAGAGAAGGTTGGGCCGAGACAGGGAGCTCAATGGGACAACGACATGATTCACATCATAAAGATGACAAATGGAGCCGCCACCCCTCCGCCACCCCTCCCCGGTCGAGCTCGCCGTTGTAATAACTACTGGCCATCGGCTGTCCGCATAACCATCGCACCCCTTCAGCGGAACACCTGTACGCAATCCCCATATCAACCCCCTCCTGGTGGCTTTTTAAGCAGGAGGGTGGATGAGGGGAATTGTCGGTGATTGTGTTTGTGTAGCCTTGCATGGGACCAGTTTGTTTTTTTCTATTACAATAACGCTACGAGCGTTTTCCCTTCCCTTTTCGTCTCGCCTTGTCTCTGCGCTTCCTGCACTTGCACTCAGCGCCCATCAGCACCAAAGCCATTACAATGACAGAGTTGGGATTCCATTTCTTTTTGTTTTGTTTTATGTTGTATTTTAAAAATTTTCAGAATAGGACCAAATAGGTCCAAAAACTTATTTTGCCTATTTGATATGATGGTAACTGTATATATAGTATCACAATGTGTCTGTCAATATTTCTAATTAAGAATGTCAATGTTCCAATCCAATCCAACACTGCACACTTACATCTTGTTATACCACTGCAATTTTCACAGCACTGTCACACTTCGGAATATTGACATTCCCAATGTTGACATATTGAAAATATATATATAATAAAATATTTGTGTGCATTTCAACATGCTAATTCGAAGGCAGCGAGCTCTGCCATCCACAAATGGCCTATGTACCGACGGACGGCGCGCCCCCCTCTCGTTTCTTCCTCCCCAGTGTACTAGACGACCGGCAGACAGCCGCCCACACCACCAGCGCAACCAAAGCCACACCTGTTCCACATCCTCACTGATGTCATTATGTGCACCTGCGGGAAGGGTATATGTGTGTGTAGCTGGGGTGGTTCAGGGCCAGTATTGTGTGTGTGTTGTCGTGTGGTGCCCCACTTATATGTTAAATGCCTTCTTCAACCTCTTTGGATTATTAAAGCCGAGCTATGCTAGTGTTACCCTGTACCTTCATCTCTCGTGTGCTGCTTGGTCTGCACCTGCACTCTCCACACTCGCACCGTACACATGAAAACATAGTATTAGTACACACAGACACACACAAACAAAGCGTATATCTGCAGTTCACCCGCTAAACTGCATTTTTATTGTATTGTTTTATTAAATTGCTCATTATTTATTGTATTGTTTTGCTATTCCCCTTTTTATTTGCCTTGCTTTACTGGGCTAGTCATGATCCAATCTGCAACAGGAAAAAGGAGGAGCAGACACACCGCCGTGCAGCAAGATGGCTCGTGGCCTGAAGGCACCAAAAACAGTGGTGACCCGTGGTGCTTTGGAACAAGCTCCTGGACATCGCTGAGGTTCGTGTACACCGGCTCCTACTAAACAAGGTCACTAAGGAACCACAGGACAACTCCCCTCTCTGGCTCGTGATAATGTATTTGGGATCTGCAGTAAAGGCCACAAATTACTGTAAAGTTAGTGTATGAACACACAAGCACACGCATGAGTGTGAGAGGGGCGCTTTTCTACGAGAGAACACGAGAGAACAAAAACACTGATTGGTTGAAACCCTCTTGCTCCTATCAAACTCACACAGCAGTGTTTCCAAACAAGCTGAGGACACATTCAAAGAGTGCCCCTTTAATCTACTAGCTCTGTAGTATTATTGTAGTATTGTAGTATTGTAGCATAGAATAATATTGTAGTATTATCCCTGTGAAGACCAACATGCATTCCAATGCATTGTTTGCTAGCAAAATATCATAAAACTAGTATTTAAAAAATGTACAGATTTGAATGAATTATTTACAACTAATATTGGCCCATTTCCGAGCTACTAGTTGAAGACATTTCTAAAATGTTAGGCATCTATGGTTAAGAGAATGATCAATATCTTCACGGGTTTGGACGTGCGCTCATTTGCAAGGTAAATGTAGCCTTTATTAGTTAATGCTTGCCTCTAAGCCACAGGAGGCTTCCTAATTGCTGCCTGATACATACAGCCATTTCCACCCAATTTATTCCTGGCAGACATGGTGCAGGGCACTCGTGCTGCATGCCCACAGACCCAGATAGGCCTGGATATTACTCTCAACTAATTAGGCCGTCACTGTACAACTCCCGTTAAACCCCAGTGATTGGTGTTCCAGACACAAGAGCTGCTTCCTCTTTCTTATATGCTTTAGAGGTAACGGGAGGAAAATGAAGGAACTTTAATACTCTTGTGTGGGTAAACTTTATTTGAACTAGGCGTGCTTTCGTGCGTGCTTTCGTGAGTGTGTGTGCGTACGTGAGTGTGTGTGCGTGTGTGAAGGTTTTGCTTATGTAAAAACTCTTCACGAGTGTCTATGCTGTCTGTTATTTAAAGAAATGCTCTGTCTCCAAGGTGACAACACACCTTGTTGTTACTGTAGGCCTAATGTAGTCATGGACACCACATCTATCACAGTGTTGCTTCATTGGATTTACAATATGATGCCCTGGTTATATTGAAAGGTTTAAATGTAAAACAGTTGCAAAGAATAATGCAGTACATAATGTAGATTGTACCTGAAGTAAACATAATGCTAACAACAACATAAAAAAACAACAACAAATATGATGTCTTATTGAATACTTTTAAACTATTGAATACTTCTTAGCTAAATGTTTCTCTTCCTGCTGGGACTATATTTGCCTAACATTTCAGATCATCGGAAAATATGAATCGTCATAATCAACCTGAACAATCCTTTTAAAACTGCGTTTTACTATTTCATGGTAAAATATTACTTTTGTATTGGTATTTATTGTGTAATTTCTCTTACCAAGCCCCAGTGAAACCACTGTGAAACAGTATCACAATTATTGTGTACTGGATAAAGCAGTGGCAGGAAAAATGCTTCCACACAGGAAGTATCAGGAAGAGAGTTCCTAGGGTAGAAACTGCGTTAAGGTACCTCAAGTGATTTCTGCACTATGGAAAATAAAAAAATAGAAGGTCTAATGAAAGTCTAAAGAATATGACAGTTTATAAAAACATTTTACAGTCGCATCTCATAACCATATGGCCATCTGTCCAGTTACCTATCAAGTTTTCCTATATGGTGTAGCCCTTTTTGTTGTTGCAAAACATTTTGTGTGTCCCATTTGACCACGGGGAACCACAGTCTCCCTTCTCTGCCTCTTGAACCTTTGTCTGTTGCCCTGGTGTCCCTGTGGAGGCTGTCGGGAGAGCAGAGAGCTGTGAGGTGAATGACAAGTGTGTGCTAGGTGCTATGATGATATGCCCGGCCAGGCCATCGCAGTCACTCTTTGTCCTATAGCAGCTGACTCTCTCACTGACTCTGTTATCGAGCTGGGACCCTCCAGCTGTTTGGACTGAACATCTCAAGTAATTTAGTCGTGGGATGGTGGGGATGGGGGGAGGCAGTGAAGTCAGGAGCGTATGCGAGTGTGCGTGTTTACCCGTGTGTGTGTGTGTGTGTGTGTGTGTGTGTGTGTGTGTGTGTGTGTGTGTGCACGTACGTGAGTGTATAATAGATGTTTTGACTGACACGTCTGAGGTAATTGAGTTGTAGGTAGGAGAGAGTGAACTTGCCAGCTGTCAGTCTCTTATAAACTGAATCCATCACGATGCAGCTCAGCGTAAAACCCAAAGAGACAAATATGTGTGTGTGTGTGTGTGTGTGTGTGTGTAGGCTATCATTATTACCATTCAAACGGCTGTAATGTCCCATTTATGGTAACTGCTATTTTTTACTGAGTGACATGCAGTCTAACACAGCATTGAGTTGGGATGTTTTCGAGAATTCTCCAGCAAATTCCCAGAGGAAGGTGAAGGTTTTTTTTCTTATCCAATCATATTGTGTCATGTTTTACCCAACTGGAAATGGCTGACCTGAAAGCTGTCACTTTTCCTGTGTCATGTTCCCAGGTCTTGTTCTGAGGCGCGGGGAGCTACTGTAGGTCCCTGGCCTTGCCTAGCCGGAAGCTGTGACTGCAGAGTGACAGGGACTCAGGGCTTCGTGTCAACCTTCCACTGGGCACTGTTAAATCCAGGGGGTTCCATTGTTGTCTTGTCTGTAGGGGCATTTAGGCAACAGTGCTGTCAGTCTGCACACAGCATACTGTACCTATAGCTCTTTCTCTACGGCAGTGATCCTCAACCCATTGTTACTCATGGCCACAGGTTGATGTACGTGCTACATTTTCTTAAAGGCTATTTCAAAATCATGGAACCATCTCCTCCCCAAAAATAAATAAAATAAATAAAAGCACGTTCAAACCAAGGATCTGCTCCATATTGAGCTCTAGTATATAGTATGTACTGTACTGCTCTAGTCCAGGCCCTATGCGCTATGTGGGTCAACCCTATTCCCTTGGCCGCCTGCATCTGCATGTCTGTTTAAATGCATGTGCACATTATTATTGCCTTCATAAACTGACTATATTTGAATGTGTTGCTAATTTTACTTGGGCCAGCCTCTGCAACTACATTTTCTAAATTGTGTGTAGCTCCTGTGAAAGCAGACCAGTGTGTTCGGTCTAAAGGTTTTCAACGCTGACATTAACACCCCAGAATCACATTCACCAAGCTCAAGGGCAGCGCTGAGTGGCAAACAGCTGTGCTGGTCTGCACATCTGTACATCTGTCTCTCCTTCAAGGTCACAGTTGAAGGAAACTACAGTAGAAGTCTTATAAATAATAAAAATTAAGGTACTGTAACCGGTGCATTGTAAATGTATACCTTCTTTTCCAGAGTTTATAATAGCCAAGGTCATAGGGTTGTTTCTGTTGTAGCATAGTGCATGTCAACAACATTGAAAATGGTGGCTCTGACTTCTTTGAGTTTTTTTTACTTCTGAGATGCCACCACTAAAATTAACATAAGCTGTGAGGTGCTGTGTGTGTTTGTGTGTGTGCCAACATTTGAAGCTATGCCTGTCCATAAAAATGGTATTGCACATATAATCATTGATGAAATGTATTGTATAAAATATATGTCTTCTCCCATTATATATCATTATATATTAATGATACTTATTCTGGTTAGGTTAATAGTATTACATCAGTAAATCAAACCATTTAATTTTTTACTGTAGGCTCTGGCTTATGCCTAGGGAACATTTGTGCACCTGCTACTGTATATGCATTCAAATACTACATTTTCAAATACACGAATACATTGTTTAAAATTCAGTAGGATTCACTAATAACGTTTCTTATTCAATTTTATTGTATGCTCCACTGTGTGATTGTGGAGTCAAATTTCCTTTCTAACAGCACCATCTGCTGGACAATAGTGGAAAATTACATTCAGTCTGTCTGCTTCCTTTTCATGTATCTTTAAAAAAAACAAGGGTATGATGATCAACAATACTCTTTCTGCATAGCATAGTCAGTGTATGCGTTGTTTGGGGTACTTAGACGTAGGTAAAATTAAATCCTGTTCGCGGAACATATTTATGGTTAGCGCAAAGACCAACACGGACTTCATTTTGATTACACCAAAAATGCTAGCTAATGAAGTTGCTAGCAAGGAAGGTGCCGCTGACAGTCATCCTCATGTCATTACACTTTACCACGCATCATTTAGACAGTGTTACGGGGCTAAATGACAGCGTCTGTGTCGTCGATACTACTGAATCGTCTCCTTGCTTTTAGCTGAATCGCGAGAAATGAGAGAAGGGTGAGTATGTGAATCTACTACCCGGTAATCCCATATGGTACTAACAGTACTAGAAAGCTACTAGTAGCCATGAAGTAGCTAAGGTTAGCTTAATGGCTATAATAGCAAAGGGCAACTACCTCAGTTAAGGTTTGGTAACCTATAGCAAAACATTGTTTTTATAAAAGAAGTATTGATGTGTACCATTTATGTCATGACTACATAATTTGAAGGTTAATAGACAATTCGAACGATCAGAGTATTTTCCCAAGGCTAAAAGTCTGTGAATCAAACTATTCAATCTAACGTTAATTGTTAGTCAGCAAAATAACTCACGTTAACGCACGTTTCTTGTGAAAGGAATCAATCGGAATAGATTAGTTACCTGGATGCTGGGTCATGTCTGGCCCGTTCGTGATTTGAGCACAGTAACGTTACCGTACTACTCACTGCACACGAACGGGGCTAGGTCAAGGCTTAATACTCCAAGCTGAAAGTCTGTAACATACATTTAAATGTGGAATTTCTCCCCTCATCTACTCGGACTGTATTGCCTAAGAACCAATGTCTAGCACAAATGGAAACGAGAAGGGTTTTTTATTTGTAGTTCAATAGGGGGCAAGCATACAAGGCAATACAAATTTAGCAGCTTCTCATATATAATGGTCTGCTGATATATATTGCAAGTTACATTGTTAGAAGTCAGTCATTCAGAGTTTTGCATGTGGTTTCTTAAAACAAATTTGTACATATAAGATAAAAACAATTCAATCAAATATAGCTGTTTAGTGAACTAATATATTTGATGATAGTATTGATAATCTTCAAATAGTTAATATAAATTTTTACTACACTTTATGTTTAAGTGTGCACTTACTTCAATGTATCCCTAAACCTGATATATTTGTTGTCCTTAGAGACCGCTTGTAAACAAGCTTAGAGCTAATCCACCAACCACCTCTTTCCATTCAGTGAACAGAGCGGTTAGCCTTGGTTACAAACGTGCTATCATCCCACGGTGATTAAATCATGAACGAAAATGTCAAGCAATCTGTTTGTCATAGTTATATACAGCCCTTGGATCAATTTACATGATTTCTTATAGGAAATATAAATGGAAATTTATGCTGAAGGGCCTGTGCTCACAGACCTAGGCTTGCATAAGCAGAACCTGAAAAAACTGTATTGCGCTATTTTACAATTTCTACTTTTCCCCTTATTGTTGTGTACTCTGTGTATTTTGTGACATTCTGTGTCCAGAGAGTGTTTGGTGTGACGCAGCCCTCGGTGTGTTGCCATGGAGAAGCCCTGGAGGCTGTGGGGGGCACTGGAGCGCAGTGCCCTGGCTTTCGCCTCGTGGTCCTGGGGAGCCTGTCGCATCTCTCTCCTGGCCCTCATCCTCACCTTCCACCTCTACGGCGGCTTCTTTCTCCTGGCTCTCATCCTCGCCTCAGTGGCTGGAATCCTCTACAAGTTCCAGGATGTGCTCCTCTACTTCCCAGACCAGCCCTCTTCCTCGCGCCTCTACGTTCCCAGGCCGACCGGGATCCCACATGAGAACGTGTACGTCCGCACCAAGGATGGCGTCAAACTCAACCTCCTCCTGCTCCGCTACACTGGGGGTGACACTCCACCTGGGGTCACCTCTGGAAATCAATCTTGCTCTGCCTCCTCTGCCCCGCCCACCATCCTCTATTTCCACGGCAACGCCGGCAATATAGGCCACCGAGTTCCCAATGCGCTGCTGATGCTGGTCAACCTGAAAGCCAACGTGGTGCTTGTGGATTACCGAGGCTATGGGAAGAGTGAGGGCGAGCCCAGTGAAAATGGTCTGTACTTGGACGCTGAGGCCACCCTGGACTACGTGATGACACGGCCTGACCTGGACAAGACCAAGGTGGTGCTATTTGGCCGCTCTCTAGGTGGCGCTGTGGCCGTGCGCCTGGCTTCATCCAATCCTCACCGCGTAGCAGCCATTATTGTAGAAAACACCTTCCTTAGCATCCCCCATATGGCAGCCACGCTCTTCTCCTTCGTGCCCATGCGCCTCCTGCCCCTGTGGTGCTACAGAAACCAGTTCTTGTCCTATCGACAGGTGGCGTTGTGCCGTATGCCGTCGCTGTTTGTGTCTGGTCTGTCAGATCAGCTCATTCCTCCCGTTATGATGAAGCAACTGTATGAACTTTCCCCTGCGCGGACTAAACGGCTGGCCATTTTCCCGGAGGGCACACACAATGATACCTGGCAGTGTCAGGGCTACTTTGCTGCCCTGGAGCAGTTTGTTAAGGACCTGCTGAAGAGCCACGCCCGCGAGGAGAGTGTCCAGTCCTCGTCCAGCGTTACCATTATCTAAAAGGGAGTCGGAGAACTGGTAGTCATTGGAGTCTGTTGAGGAAGGGGAGGGCCTGGATTTGGACAGAATGTACATTTCTACACTTTAGCCTGTTTTTATTTTAATTTCACTTTCACTACATTTCTGTAAATGTATCATGTTGAACAAAAAGGACAGATTTTAATACGTTTTTAACACTGGGGATAGGGTTACATTGCTTTTATGTTTGTTTGTTTTTTGTGAGGGGGAGTATGAATGCATGTATTTAAGACCTTCTTATGAATGATGCAAAAAAATACCACAAAAACACATCCGAATGAACAGAAATGACAAATATTTGAAGACTTGCAGTATTTAATTAAAACATGTTACTAAATAAATTAAAGTTAATCATCACTCTTGAATTGAAAATCAAAGACACAATTATACAGTATGTTTTTCTTTCTGTATGCCATGTACTGCTTTATTTATTTTTTCTTCACCGAAGGTAACCATTTTATTTGAATACAGCGATCTTCAGAACATGCAGCAACTTGTCACAACAAAGTGGCATGTTCTATTTTTGCACTTTTCATTCTAGTCGACCAATAGTTTGGTTATACCAAATGGCAATGGGCTATATAAAGATTCAGTGGTTAAATAGTTAAATAATTAGCCAGGTGTTTCTTTAACGAGGGTGAAAATATTGCATTTGATGTCCATGGCACTTCCACTCCATCAGTTATAAGTATAAACCTTCTTCTTGAATGAACTTCAAGATACTCCCCCAACAGTTTGATGACCCACACAGCATCTAGTGTTTACTTTTTCCACATCGTTGCTAATATGCAGCTTTGCCCCGAATTCATTTGGCATGCGGCATTTGCACTGTGTTGTAGTTTCAAATTAAAATCTTTCTGTTTACTGGGAGGACAGTTTCATCTGCTATCAGTGGTTTCGTAATTGTTAAGTTGGGATGGCTAGGGTTTTCGACCCCAGCCTGTGCTCATGGTGAGTGGCTTTATTCGCTTGGAGGGCTTTTAACAAGCTAATTAACCTTTACTGCATGTCTTCCAGAGAGCAGAGTAGAGCTGCAAGAAAACCCTCTCACTCTCTAATGCTGCACACTGCAAAGCAGTGGCATCAAAGCCATTCAAACAGTCAACTGAGATTTGCCTGTGTTGGCGGTCATATTTGATATGCTATACTAAACAAAACGATGAATAAGAAAAGACCAAATCGATTTGTTTGGAAGTAATGGCAGGTTACACACTGTGGTCTAGAATAGACTTCTACCCGAATGTACAGTTTGGTATCAACCAGTGTGCTTTACGAGAATCAATTTAAAGAATGTCTTTTTTTCTTTCTATAACTCCTAATTGGGAGGTGTCATACTTTTACAGGTTGTGTATTACATTAGCACGGTTGCGTTGTGCATCACATTTTTTTAAATTTTCTCTGTCCATGAATACAGTATGTTAGATCTGTAACCATTGTACAGAAGGACATTGATCACATTATTGTATCTGGCATATTTTGCTTCCGATATTGGCTTGCATTTCACCTTCCTGTTATTGAAGATAGAGAGACATGAGATAATTTGCTTGATGAATTGTGTGGCCCACCTTGTTTTGTTTTTGTCCTTCAAGGCCCTGTTGGTGAGAGTATTGCTGAAATGAGTGGCATTATAGTGGCTATTGGACATCAGAAAAAGCAATTTGCAGGTTATGCTGCCAATAAACAATGGGCCATACATTTAGATCTTCTGGCGTTTTGTTAACATGTTTCAGAATGGAGCAGAATTGACAGGGATTGGAAAGGAAAATTAATCAAAATTGACTCTTTGCTGATAGCATTTTAAAAACACTGTCCATTGTGACAATGGGGGAGACAACACAAATTCTTAGGAATTTAGCTGAGAGTGAACATCCGGTGACATGACAGAAAAGAAAATCTTAAGTAATTTCCATGTCAGAAATTCGGTTTCTATCTCAAAATGTCAACTCCTCATTTCTGAGCACTCATTTTCACTTTCTACTTTCTGTAGATTAACATGCAATAAATTAATACATTTAATTAAGCCTGTTTTATGTTTACTGCTTTAATATATTTATTTATATGTACACTCTTTGATTGCATTATGAAGTGGGGCTATTTCAAATGTAGGTTAATGTATGGTATTTTCAATTGGGGAAAAAAAAAAAAGATTCCATATTGGCTGCCTTCAATTTGATGTTCCTACTAACGGCTAGCTAGGGTAATTCCATTCACAAACTGTCACAATTTTGACACTTCACTTTTTAAGTTCTGGGAATATGTTATTCAAAGTAGCATCCGTTCCGGTCGCACTTCCTTTTTCAGTTAACTACGCTCTTAAGCAGGCTGGCGTGACCATATCGTTTAGTGACAATATTGTTTATCTTTCCTTACTTTTCAGCTACATTGTGTTTTTGGTAGAACATGCCGGGGCCAATGTCATTTAGGGGGAGCGAGGCAGTTTTATTGGGCAGGCGGTCAAGCAGGAAGCAGTGAGTGTGGTTAGCTGAGCGGAAGATAAAGAGGGGAAGCTGCTAAGCTGCTTTGCCCTTCATCTGCGTTATACTTGACGTGCAGTGTTTTTGGTATTACTGTGGAATAGGGCACGAGAAGACAGACAGACAGACAAAATCGAGAGTTAAGGAAATCACTGAAGGTGAAAGAGGAATCAGGGGACAGTTGAAAGTAGAAAAACAGAGAGCTGGCACCCCCTGTCTGGGAGTAGGCCTACGGTGTTTGGTCATGCTGCCTGTGTGAGATCTCACAATATTCCCTGGGCTTTGCCATGACGGTGCCTGTTGTTGATGTGAATCCTGGGACCAGACAGAGTCCCAGTGACGGGAGGCTCTCTTGGCCAGTGCTGTTCCTGACCCTGGCAGCCGTTACCTCGTCGTCTCTTGCTGCCCTGTCCCTGTACCAACTGCTGGCCCTCAGGGCTGAAGTGGAGGGGCTCAAGTCGGACGTCTATCGTAGGAGGGAGGAACAACAGGAGAAGAGGTGCGGAGACCAGGTGAGTGACCATTATGCCACAACAAACTGCACCCTCTGGACACACTAATGGACTGGATCACAGGAGACGTTTCATCCCGTAAGGACCAGAGGACGCTGTTTGCTCTGAACATTATCATGTTTGTCTAGAACTTTGAGCAGATGTGCAGCCGGAGGAGCATTCCAGAGCCTCTGAGCTCTCCTCACCCCAAGTCTCAGCCTGTCCGTCCTCTGCTGAGGAAGAGGAGGACAACCTCGGGGGCAGAGAGATCAGGTAAGAAGCACTACAACATGGCCTGTTGGCTCGCTGACCTAGGAATGAAAAGTGTGTGTTGTTTTTAACAGTAGCCTGTCGTGACCACTGTGACATTTAACCATCAAAGTAACTGATTCTTTTTCAAATATCCATTTGATCATAGTTTTTGCTCTCACTCTGTGTCCTACACCTCCGTGTGTGTGTGTGTGTCTGTAATGTAGAACCAAATGTAATCTTCATGCCAGAATGCGCTGGCAATAACAAAGTTAAATGTCAGGGCCTATGTTTTATTTATTAGTTCCTTTACACAGTCTAATGCAGCAGTACATCATTGCTCAGTGAAAACACCGGGATTTTAATCACGATGGTATGAGGATTCATAATGTTCTGTAACTTTAACATTTGTTGGTGTTCTCAATATTTACATATTCAGAGAGGAAATGAGAGCGGAAGCAGGATGAGGTATTGTCAGTAAGAAATAAAAGAATAAAGATCCGGCCACTACTGTTATTTTCTAACATCTCTGATGTCTTGTTTTGGCCAGTATCTCAACCTTGCCTGCAGATGTTGGCAGACAACAACAGGGAGACTTTTCAGAAAGGTACAGTACAGATGGCGATTTGCATAAATATTTAATTTTACCTTGAATTTGATCTGACCCGTTTTCATTAAATTTTAATTTAGTTTGAGTTAATTTACACTCCTTAACACCCCATTTTTATCCTTTTGTAAGAATTGATTGTAATGATTTTAATGACTTCAATCTGTATTTTAAAGATCAGTTATTCAGAGATTATTTCTGTATGGTACAAATGTTTCACTGTGAAATAAAAAGTCTAGCAAAGGAAATTGTGTTTTCATGCCTTTGTGTCTAATGCAGTGGTTCTTAACCTGGGTTCAATCGAACCCCAGGGGTTCGGTGAGTCAGTCTTAGGGGTTCGGTGGAGGATAAGACACACCCGACTCATATGATTCGTGATGACACGTCCCCCTTCGGTGGGTTCGGTGAATGCGCATTTGAAACTGGTGGGGTTCAGTACATCCAACAAGGTTAAGAACCACTGGTCTAATGTATTTAGTTGTATTTTCTTGTAGCAGTGTGTTGTCTTGTGTGATTATAGGATTATGTCTGTGTGAACAGTGACACAAGAAAAATCCTCAGCAAATGAGAAAATTAAGTGTTTGTATTTTTTACATGGTGAGGGTTTTGTGTGAATGTATGGTGACATAACATAATTTACCCTAGAGTTTGCGTTGGAGCTGCACACAGGTATTCCCTGGCAGGCAGGACTGAGGAGAGGCTCTGCCCTGGAAGTGGAAAGCAACTGCATGCTGGTCAGAGAGGAGGGATACTACTTTGTCTACAGTCAGGTGAGTTTCTGCGCTGCTGTTACACAGTCTCTCCACATAGGGGCGCTGCTGTCCATCATGCACATCACTCGATTTTTCTGTGGAGATAAACGTGAATTGGGCAGGAAAGGGCACTGTTCAATCCCTGCCTGCAATAGGTGAAAATTATATATAAAACGCCACATTTTTAGGTTTTAAAAAGGCCCTCATTTGAATGACGGATGGCCTATGCTTGTGTCCCGCATATGCTCAGGTGTACTACATGGACAGCACCTTTGCCATGGGCCACGTGGTCCTCAGGAGGAAGAGGAACGTGGTGGGAGACGAGCCTCAGTATGTGGTCCTGTTCCGCTGCATCCAGAACATGAACCCTGACAACCCGTACAACACCTGCTACACAGGGGGTGAGTCTGGGCAGATGTCTGAGACCCCTTTAAGTGTACTTTACACAACAGCTATTGCAGTGGGGGAGAAACAGTTTATCCTTCTCTATGTGCTTGTGTGTGGGGTAGGGGTGGGGGGTGGGGGGTGTCGGGGGTACATGTGGATGATCGGAAGGTAAACGCCCTTCTCTAATAGCCTTGTTCCACAGGGAAACAGTCCATTGTAATGTTGGTGTCAATGTCAATACGCTCCCCTCGCCTAGGTATTGTGAAGCTGGAGGTTGGGGACCAGGTGGAGCTTTTGATCCCCCGCTCCACTGCAAATGTGTCCCTGGACGGAGACTCCACCTTCCTGGGGGCTGTCAAACTGGCTTGAAGTATTCCATTTTTACCAGGGATGCTAACCTAAGCAACAGCACCTTAATCCTATGGGGGTCGGATGTTGAACTGCCTTTTGGGGAAAGAAACTATTTTAAGAAGGACTGGAAATGTTTCTATGTATATACTGTTTGTCATACAAGTGAACAAAAATGAATTAAAAAAGATTACCCAAAGCAGTCTGTGTCTAGATAGAATGCTGTTCTGTTTTAAAATTCTGTTTTATTTTAAATTTTATTTTTCAGCTATTTAAGTATAAATGCCAGCGGCTTGGATTTGCTTTAAAATAACTAATGTTGTTATGCCATTGGAATTCGTATGTTTATTATATTATTATAAAACCAATAAAATTATAAATCCTGCACTGGTTGTGACATCATCTTAAATGTGGGTGGAGGTTGATTTCCCTAGTTCGACCACTAGAGGGAGAAAGCCTAATTGAAGCAAAAACCCTCCAGCGACCATGGAAGGATGAGTCAATCTGCTTGCTCGTGTTGTAAAGTAGCAGTCACGGATAATGCAGGGTAAAGATTCGGGTATATTTAGTGAATCTCTAGAATTATATCGCCTTCGCACTCAAGGGAGGCCTAATGTTTGCAGGGAAAACAGTGAGATCCTCGCTGGATAAATCGTTTTCAGATGATTTCCTGACTTCAGTGTCGGTAAGACGGCACGCTGGTGAGAACCACTACCCCAAATACCCCAAAGTTATAATTCGGACGTTTCAGTGTGTCTAATCCATATTCTTAGATTCCTAGGCATAATATTGGCCTATATGCATACGTGAACAGTAGCTTAAGCATTTGAAATAAAAACTAAGCCATTTCTTATTTACACTGTATTGTTGTGCATACATTGACAGTAACGATTATTGAATTTTCTATTTAGCATCGTGCTGGTTCTCTTGTCGACTCGAAGTCCCATGTCTTTGTAGTGGGGCTAGTTCCTACTGTAGACCTTCAAAGTCTCCTAATTCTTTTAATGTCACAATTTACTGACTTGGGGTGCTATTTTGGACTATCCTCATGGGAAACGCTGAGATTATTGATTCAAATTAAAACCCTTGTGCATTTCACTGGCATGGGAAAATACGTATTAAAGGTCAGAGATCAAGGACACTGCTGGCCTGAAGCCAAAAGAGTAGTGTATTCTTGTATTGATATGTGCTACATTTACTTACTGATTATTTTTTGTTGTTGATGACTGGGGGTGCTTGGGAGGGGGGGCACTATTTCTTTGTTTGGAACAGTAGCCTACTTGACAGAGGTGTGACTGACAGCTCCTTTAATTCAAAGTATTTGTATCCAATACAAACTTTTTCAACTCAGTCTGCCTGTGTTTGTGTCACACTCACTGTCTCAATTCCACATGCAATAGTAGACATAGGCCACTCGTTATTAGGGCACAGTTTGAGACAAAGCCCTATGATGCTCACATCTGTCCAAGGCACCTTACCCTTGGAGTAGTTGAGGCTCCATTTGACAAGGAGGAGGTGGTGTTGAAAGCAGGCTGAGGAGAGGAAATAAATGGAGAAGGTTTCAGAATAGCCCAGGTCAGAAAGGTTGTTTGTGTGTGTGTGTGTGTGTTGCTTCTGTGGTTTGCGAGGTCAAGCTTGACCCAGGTAGTCATGATTACACAGGGAAAGTACCCGCCTCTCAAGCTGAAATGGGTAGAGAGAGCTGTCCAGGGGCCAGGGAGCTCCAGGTTCACCAAGGGAGTGAGCTTGGCTCTCTCATGGTGTGGCAAACAGAGCAGGCGGCTGTTCAAAAACCCAGCGAGGAAGAGGAGGAGTGTGGGAGAATCGGACTGCGATCTCTCTTCCTAATGGGTGAATGTGTCAAGCAAGACTCCCCCCTCCCCCTCCCCGCGGGCAAGACGTGTCTTTGTGCGGTGCCATGGCGACTGCTGGTTGTGTTGGCGGAAGTCGGTGTCATTGTGGGCTCGGCTCTCAAAAGGGGAACAGCGTCGGGTTGGCAGGCCAGGAAATGAGACCTGCTGTGTACACATGCTGGAGCACACATATTTACTGATCCATACCAAGACGCACATACACACATGCATACATTACTCCTGTGTGGGCGTGACACATTGCTGCTAGCTAATCAGTGCCTCTCTCTCTCTCTCTCTCGCCCACATTCCCATGATTTTTCAGGTTGAATGTATTTGTTTTGTAGTTAATTTTATTAAGGCGCTCAGGTTCCCTGTTTTCTCGCTCTCTCTCTCTCTCTCTCTCTCTCTCTCTCTCTCTGGGAGGACACTGATCTGACTGATGAGCAGTGCCTCTAACACGTGCGCTCAGCTTTTGCAAATATATTTACATGCACTTCCCTATCAATGTGTGTGTGCACGTGCTCGCACACACACACACAGTATTTGCCTATGTCCAACTGCCATGGCGTATTTGTGCGCCGTACACACAAATGGACGCAGTCTCGCCCTTACTGTAGTGCAGTGCACGGTTGCTCCGCGTAGTTGTACTACAGTAATATTTGTGGATTACTTTTTGATCCGCTGCGCTCGGCCCAAAGTAATCAGGCTGATCCAGAGCCCTCGAGCTAAACCAGCGGGGTTATCGCGTGGACGTCTCATCTAAGTGGGGATTTGATGAGCTCCAGCCAGCACACACTCGCTCCACACACAACCTCCAAACCCTACGCAGCCTGTGTGCCCTGCTTGCCCACGAGGCACATGTTGCGAGTGATTCAGCCCAGCTTGGCCGCAGATGATCTGCAAAACGTGACCGGCGAGGCGTTTCGTTGCAATACTGCTTCACAGGGTTGATCTCTCTCTCCCCCTGACTTACTACAGAGAGCTGCTGCAATAGGAAATATAATAATCTATAATTACAATTAGATCATTTAGCAGACGCTTTTATTTATTTTAAGCGACTTACAATTACATGATGCTATTACAAGGAGCAGATAGGGGTTAGGCATCTAGCTCAAGGATGCTTACAGGTAGGCCACCTCCGGGGATTGAACCCACAACCTTTTGGCTGGGAGTCCAACGCCTAGACCACTAGACTATCCTGCCCCCTATAACTTGTATTACTCTGCCTCTGTCTGGAATCTAACCATAGGGCAACGACGGGCATAGGCCATTTGTGTGAAAGAAAGAGAGTGCAGGTACATTTGTGTGTGTGTTGGTTATGGTCTGTTTTCCAGGACATCTTGATTTAAAAAAAATTCAACCTTTCACCCTTTTCCTCAAGGTCTTTAGCCTACTAGAGAAGGACGACATATGAGAAAGATAAAAAAGAACAATTTCAGTTTGCCATACCTCGGCCTCTCCTCTCCTCTCCTGACTCCCACTCTTTCTGTTTTATGGCTCTGTGTTGGCAGGCAGACACACACACACACACAGACAGCAAAGCAACCTTTTGTTGGACTGTGTTTTTCTTTGTGCTTCACTAAAATGCCTCGTCTTCCTCTTGTTAGAGCGAGCTGTGGGCTTGTTGCGTGTGTTGTTGATATATAAGGAGGAACTGTGGAGTGAGGTGGTCCACTGCTCGCTCGCTCGTGTTCTCTCTGTCTCTCTCGCTCGCGCTCCCTCCGCGCACTGGGTCGACAGCCGTCTTTGTCATGTTGATGAGGAGAAACACGGCGGGTGGGGGGGGTGGTTAAAGGAGGAGTTAGCTGAGGAGACAGTGGGACGGGGCAGACACGTTCGGGTGTTTCATCTACGGCGGACTTGCGCGCGTGTGTGTGTGTGTGTGTTTTGGATTGTGTGTTTGGCAGATCACGTCCACAGACCCTGAAGTATGTTTTCAAAGCTGCGCGTCACTCATTCCAACCAGCTGCTTACGGGCTTGTTGTAATTAGAGATTGAGTCTCTCTCTCTCTCTCCCCCCCCCCTCTTGACTCACTCTTATACACTCACATTCCCTTGAGGTTCTGAGATTGCCCCCCTCCTTATTCTCTCTCTCTCTCTCTCTCGTGCGCGCGACACTGATGGTCTGTTGGCGGAGGATTGTCTGTTGGCCCGTGAGTGTAGACTTAGTGTTTGAGACCAGACCTTTATTCTCCACCTGGAGAGGAAAGCGTCAAGAGGCACAGGGAGAGTGGCTCGAGGTGAGAGACCGCTTTGTCTTTCCGTTTGATTCTGATTTCCTATTGAAAACATGTGCTTCTACATAACTATGCTTCCAAAACTCTTAAGAAGTGTAAGCAGTCTGTGCGTACACATTTTGCCGCTGCTTCTGATAGACTTGTTATTGTTTCCAAAGGGACTGAGACTTGTCCAATTGCCGTTGTCTTTGTCTGGTTTTAGCTAGTCTTGTGTTTGTGTACTCGCGTGCTGCTGTTTGCTTTGAGACAGTGCCTGTGTGCCGGTTGGCAGAGTACAATGAGCCAAACAGGTTTGTTGGCACTCACGTTACACACACACACACACACACACACACACACACACACCCCAACACTCACACACTCCTTCAAAAGCCTTTAGGATGCTGGGTGGCAGTTGGGATTCGTCCCAGTTTGTGTGTGTGAGAGAGAGAGAGATAGATGGAGAGCGAGACAGCCAGGAGGAGATTTGTGACTTTGTTTACAGTACATACACACTCGTATGACACTATTGTTTGGTAAATGTCAATATTCCAAAAGTTAATATTCTGAATAATAGATATGAGTGTATGTACTGTGTGTGTGTGTGTGTGTGTGTGTGTGTGTGCGCTCCAGTGAGCGACAGAGTGACCGAATAGAAGCACTAACACAGGAGTCTATAACTCTGGACGTGTCACTGCTCAGAACACTGCCTTTGTTTCACTGAAGCTCACAGATGGGCTCTTTCAGATGGCTCAGGACCTGTGTGTGTGTGTGTGTGTGTGTGTGTGTGTGTGTGGATGGTGGGTCGGTGGGTCACTCGCTTTTTAGGGGTAATGTCTGCTGTGATGAGGGGTGCAACTGCGTAAAACGGACTAATAAATCAATCTTGGTAACCTGATTTAGAAGGACACTGAGCATCAAGCATAGCTGCGTTTCAACGGGGCTCTGTGTGTGTGTGTGTGTGTGTGTGTGTGTAACCCATCTGTCTTCTTGCTCATCCAAGATTTGTGAGGGATGGAACATCGGTGACAGTACAGCATCGAGTCATCACCGTTTCTCTCTCTCTCTCTCTCGTAATTTCTTAAAGCAGTCCATTTGAACTACACGGCTTGCATGGTATGTTCTCTCTCCCCCCCCCCAACCGGTTAACGGACGCTGTTCCGGGTTAACGGACGTACCGCAGAAGTCTCGAGACGTGCCTTGTTGTGCTGCGGTCAGCTGTTGAGCCACATGTGCTCAGGACTTAGTCACGGCCCTGCCTGGTAATTATGAGATGATTTATGTGGTCAGCTGCCATGGAAACCAGAGCAGGGAGAAGGAGGGAGAAGGAGGAAGAAGAAGGAGGGAGAAGGAGGAGAAATGCAGCACTGTGATGCGTTTTCCCCCGGGGAAGTTCCTTGACGGATTGTCTGCCATCGGAGCTCCGAAGGTGTTCAAGGAGTGGTTCCCCCCCACAGTGACGCTCATGTAAAGTAGCAACCCCCCCCCCCTCCCCAATTGCCCACCTTGCCCACCTTGCCCACCTTGCCCACCGCCCTTGTCAGGAGTTTGACCACCCGTGGCTGTATAAATGAGAGCCGTTTTGCATCATTAAAGAGGCTGAGTGTTCCTCAGGGAGGCTCTAGGCTGAAGAAAATAACCAACTCGAATGTTCCATGGGTGCGGCTCCAGTGGCCACCTGGGCCTGTGAGGTGAGGAGTTGCAGTCCGCCCGCTCTTCCCTGAGGTCACTTGAATATAGCTGGGTGCTGTTCATCAGCTGTGGGGAAACTCCCACGCTCACGTGCCCATGTGCCTCTTGGTACGCCTTTGTCTGCCTTTTGTCAAGTTTAACCTTTGCTCTGTGTTGTCGCTCTATTCTTAGTTCCTACTGCTAAGAAGGGCCGGGTTACCACTAGAGCTGGGTGTTGGCACAGATGCCCCGATTCGATTCCGTTTCATAAGCTAACGATTTGATTCAGTACGACTCAATTTGATTCCGATTCAGTATCCATCTGATAAGAATGAGATATCAAATACTATGTAGCAGCTTTCTATGTTTGGAGAGATGTTTAAAAAGCTCTAAAGGGAACACACATTTACAAAGGCAGAGTCACTGGAAACAACTTGTGAAAACCACTAAAGAAAAGGTCAAAGGCTTCTAAATCAGAAACCGGGAAAAATGCATATTAGCCTAAAAGATCGATAGGTCGATATTAAATCGGACAAATTTTAAAAAACGTACTGGATTTTCTGGGCGGGCACACACGTATATGTACCTGCATACTGTACATACAGTATACACATACACACACTGATACACCAACACTAAAGAGGAGGATCCATTTCATGTGGTTGACATCAGAAGGCAGACAGCTGACGGGGCAGATGGGGTGGGGTGTGTGTGTGTGTGTGTGTGCGTGCGTGTATACGTAAGTGTGTGTGTGTGTGTGTTGGGAGGGGGTGGGGAACAAAGGGAGGTTTAGTGCATGTGCCTTCCCACATAATAACTGATATCGCACTGCCTTGACAGTATATTGTTAGCAATTGTGGTTGTACATTATTGTCAGATGTCACAAAGACAGAGCTGGCTCTCTACCTGTTCCAACTGTGACCTGTGCATGTCTGTAAGAGGTGGGAGGTTAATTATAATGGCAGAAAATCCAATAAATGGAAGATACAGTGGTTCAACACACTGTAATTTAACAAGAGGAAGCCTTGAAGGCGGCTGAGCCTATCAAGTTTAGGAAATCGAAGAGCACTAGTGTGCTTGCGGCATGCTTGACCTCTGAACTCTTGAAGCTTTTCTAATTTAAAAAAATACCCACGCAACGTTGGTAAGTTGCAGCAATTCTTCTGGAAATCAGGTGTATATGTACAGGAGTGGGAAATGACATCCGAGTGCATTCTTACAAGCAAAGCCCCTGCGGCTGCTGGGAGCGGGCTTACTTCCAGCACTCCCAGCTAAGTGTATTGACAGGTGGTGGGGAGCATGTCTGGCAGAGGCAGCATGTTATTTGGGAGTGGAAAACCTCCAGGAGAGCAAGTCATTTTATCTCCACAGTGCTATAATGCGTGGCTGGGTCCAATACTTTTCTCTACAATCTCTGTACCTGCATAGTGGTGTTTCTCTCCCCCAAAATACATTATTCATAGCTTGCAACCACCAATTTATAGCTCGAGACTCCCATACGGACCTCCTTATGGTTGGATGTATATGGTTATATAGGCTTACAGTATGGTTCATTGGTTTTATGCTACTACATTATTTCTATACTTTAAAACTACTTGTTAACAGAGGGGTACCGACAGCCATAAATAACACTGGAAAAGGTATGCACATTTTATTAAAGAAAATAAAATGATGCCCCCCCCCCCCCCCCCAATTTATATATATAAAAAATAAAAAAAGCATCCCCACCCCACCCCCGGGGTCATGACCCCCTGTTGACAATCACTGAACTGTAGAAGACTTCCTGGTTATGGCATGCTGCCGTCGGAATGTCTTCCTGCCCTGTCATTGGATACTTGATACTGTGTCAGTTGGTGGCATCAGTGTCGGGGTCAATGTCTGGGCCTGCCATGGCGTTGCTGTAGCGCCCAGGGCGAGTCTCTCGCCGTGCGGCGGAGATGTCTTTGTCCTGTGCGTATTTCTAGCAGCTGCCGCTCGCTCACCTGTCTGCCGCGGAGGTGGAGGTGAGCATGCATCTTTATGAAGGGGTTTATGAAGAGGCAGCAGTAGGGTCTCCACTGGTTCAGCGTCGGGAAGGCTGCATGTAGGTGCTGAGCGGGGGAGGGGGGGGGGGTGTTGAAGCGCCTGCGTTGTGTGAGGGTGTGATGGGTAGAGGAGGGGGAAACGAGGGAAGGAGAGACGCCAGCTGGTTGTGGTGTCTCTCTCCATTCCATTTCTGGAATGTCTGTGAGGGCAGGTGCGCCGAAGCTCCACTGCTCCCGTCATGGAGTAGGGCTGCTGTTAAGAAACACTGATGCACTTAGACGCGCACGCACGCACGCACGCACCCGCGCACTTGTCCCCCCACAAGGTTTTTAACAGGGGCTCCGTTCTGGAAGTAGCGTGCGCGCATGACAGTGCTAAAGGAGTGGCTGAGGAGCCCTGCTAAGCGTTTGTACAGGAGCGGTTAACATTCCCTTTTTAAGAAGCGCTGCTCTGATCTAGCCGGGGCACTGCAGGGGAGTTTACACTCAGATGAAAGATAATCGCTTGGCTGTGATGTGTCTGCGCGTGATTTCAAACATGTCATCTCTCACATTCAACCTTAATCAAATCAGGTCAATGCTTAATGAGCCGTGACACCCCTCCCCCCCCCCCCACACACCCACACAAGGCAATGAGCGTGGCTAGTAACTCCCATAATGCCTTGTTAGGATCCATTCTACAGCCGAGTGAATGATAGATGAAAAATGCAAATATGCAGAGGCTTCAGAAGGAGGTAATTTATTTATTTTGAGAGAGGAGTTCAGTGCAAAAGGAGAGCGTGGTATCAGAACAACACAGTAGGGAGGGAGGGAGAGAGAGAGAGAGAGAGAGAGAGAGAGAGAGAGAGAGGGAGGGAGAATAATTTAATTCTTCTGATGGACCT
>JAOEHI010000014.1:4325496-4345828 GCA_025447815.1 Percopsis transmontana
GGTTTTCAGGTTTCAAGTGCTAGATTTAAACCCCCTTATCCACATCAACCCCTCTCTCTCTCTCTCTCTCTCTCTCTCTCTCTCTCTCTCTCTCTCTCTCTCAATTCAATTCAATTCAAAGGGCTTTATTGGCATTGGAAACATGTTTACATTGCCAAAGCAAGTGAAAAGGAAAAAAATAAGTCAAACAAAGAGAAGTCCTTATAATAAGATAAAAAATAGAATACTATAGTAGTACTCTCTTTCTCTTTATCTTTCATGCACTCTACCACATGTCTAGTAATGCATAAAATACATTACAAGTTGACCATGGCTGGTCACACAAAACCAACTGGGAAATGATAAGTGTGTGTGCGTGCGTGTGTGCGTCTGTGCATGTTTGTTTTGGGGGGAGGGTCAAATTGCCATAGGGCAGAGGGCCTATGCTGGCTTTTAAAAGCACACTCTGACATCTAACACAGCCACTAATGTAGTGTCGTGTCCCAGACAGCCCTTTCCGGAAACATGCCATTTCCTGTGGAGGTTGTAAGGGTCTCTGTCCATAAGGCTGATGACTCCCTGGGGTGTGAGGCTATACTTTACACTACTCATATGATCCTACATCTACTGTTGCACAATCCCCCCAGACGCAGAGAGAGAGAGAGAGAGATAGAGACAACATGTTTACCCTCACTGGTTGGCTGATTAATGGAGCATGCTACATTTTCCTTTTCCACAGTAATGGTTTGCATGGCCTCCCTCACAGTTGTCTGTGAAAGGAACCTACCAAAACATTGGGCCTTGTGTTTGACACATCGTGTGTGTGTGTGTGTGTGTGTGTGTGTGTGTGTGTGTGTGTGTGAGAGAGAGAGAGAGAGAGAGAGAGAGAGAGAGGGAGAGAGGGAGAGGGAGAGAGGGAGGGGTTAGCCACTTCCAGCATATTGTTCCTTAAATTCCTTATGGTATAACTTCTAGGAATTGTATTTCCTGACAACAACACAGTACTGTAGTGATTGTTACTAGCATGGTTGCCAGATGGTTTCTAACGTTATTTTCTAACGTTACTTGGTCACGGAGTGATACGGATCTGTGCAAAGGAATTTAATGTCATGGCCATTGTATACGCTCATTAAACCGCTACTATGAACCAGTCAGAATGCTTGATTTGAGCTACTCGTTTTATACGGAATTCCAACCCATCCTGTATGTGTGCTGTCCTGCTGGTCTAAGATATGAAAGATATGATTATGATTAGTGACTTTATAGAAAGCTGACCCTATTTTCCTTTCAAATGTTGGACCTACAGACTTTTGACCTATGAACACCAAACCACTGGCAACATGTATGAATGTGTGGGAATTGTGTGTTTGTATGTAGCTTTTGGAAACTCCTATTAGTAGTTGTGAGTGGTGCTGTATGGGACATGGTTTACAAATGGCAGATGACACTTTGCCTACTAGGATCCAGTTCACATTTACCTCCATGCGTCTGTCCATCTGTAGACTCCCCCACCAACTCCCCACCTTGACACCACCCCCTTTCCCTCACCTCTCCAGCTGTTATGCCCTCTCCAGCCCCTCCGCACTATCACTGTGCTGTATAATGCACAGACACAAACATCCCATAGCCCTCCCCCGAGCGTGCACAACACAAACACAAACCATAATATAGACACGCCTGCCCCTCCCCCCACACAAACACTACCACTAGCAATAGCAGACAATTAGACCTCTCTCTCCCAGCCTTAATTACCATTTTAATTAGCAGGGCTGTGAGAATGAATAATCTGACAGCATATGGCTAAAGGCACAAAATCATAATCCTATCACAGCGTTATTTATTCCCTTCCCAGTTCTGGGGGCTGTTTCGACATGCCAGTCTAATTACTATTGCTGGGGGTGGGGGGCCGGACGGCGAGGGCAGTGAAACAATAGCACTGGGAGGGCTGGAGGGAACACTGTTCTAGGACAGCTCGCAGTCTTCACAGGTTCTTCATAGGGCTTTTCTGAACAGCGAACAGGGCTTCAAAAACACTCCTTGAAAACGAGAATAGGCGGCACAAATAAACCAGAAGTGGAGAGAACCTCGAATGTTTTTCTTAATTGGTGTAGCCAGAAAAATTGTAATGAGACATCTGCTCTGCGGCCTGTTCAAATGAGAGGAAAATACAACGCTGGTTTGGCTGTGGATGGGGGGGGGGGGAGAAACAGGGAGACAATTCAGCTTTCTTAAATAACATTGTTATTTATTGCATGTGTCTAGAAAGAATCAATACAGTCTAAAGCAATGAACTACATGTTTAAATTATCATCTCTTAGTAGCATCACAATAAGCAAGATATGAAGTATTTACAATGGAAGACACAGCAAGATAAGCCAGGGCCCACATCATAACCTTTAGATGCTTAATAAAAACATGAAACATTATCCAAATGCAAAACACTGCTCAAAACACCAATAGGCTTCATTAGCATAAACAAACAAAACAAATCTTTTCATTTCAAATTGGCAGAAAAAGAAAATGTACAAACAGCAAAAATCTGATTTTAAGGTATAACAAACATTATTGACATAGTATTTATACATTTGGTACCTCTTTGTAAACTAATTTTCAAAAATGTAAATATTGCATATATGCCATTTGTATTGTACCTAAGTAGCAATAATTAACTATGTCAAGTATTAATTAATGATTAATCTTTATCTGAATTACAGCATTAGAAAATGTCCTCATAGTGGCATTCATTTCTTTCCCATGACAAGACTTTCCCATGACAGTTACAAATCAGGGCCAAACCCAGTTGTTTAGCATATAACTTAATTAGTGCTTTTCGTTCAGGGAATTCACTCAAACACATAGTATGTACAGTACAAACAACATAAGTTATTCAACTTTAACTTAAAATCTCTCATCAAAGTTTCTCAGCTTTTGCTTAGACGCAATTCTCTGTGTTATTACATTATTTACAAGATATAGGCAAACATTGAGTACCAATGAGCTCATATAAATGAAGAGATATATATTCCGGTCTGTTTCGTTTGTATTTCTGTGTCATGTTTCGTCTGTGTAGCGGTCATTGTAATTGTTGTGGTGTTGGGTTGTGTGTTCCCAAGCTCGGAACACAGCATGTACTACATTCAAAAGTGTCTTGTGTTACAATCTAGGGAGTTTGTAAGTGCAAGACCGTGCATAAGATCTGGTGTGTCCCACCCCATTCACTCTCCACCAAGTGTGTTTGTGGCAAAAGGCTCATCAAACGAACCCATCGGGCTGCGATGTGTCTGTTCCCCAAGTCCTCAGTGCTGCACGTGTCTGCATCAGCCTGGCAGGTGCAGCTCTGCCACACTAGGTAAGCGAAACATCAAACTATCTGCTGTTTGCTTTTTCATCCGCCCCGCCCCGCCCCGACTTCCTGTAGTGAGTGTGTGTGTGTGTGTGTGAGTGTTAAGGACATCAAACAGGATGATCAGAAGGTCAAAAGGTGTATGAAGGTGCCAAGGCTTTGTTTTGAGTTAGACAGGCCACTAAAGTAGTGGTTGGGTCAGAGTTGAACACGACTGTAGTGTTTAAATGTGCATGCATGATGCGATGCAGTGCGAAGTTTCTCCTAGGTTTGTGTATGAGTCAATACTCCTATTTAAGTAATAATATTAATAATAATATATATATTAATCTTTAGTATTTTAACTGTAGTGTTGTAATTTAGCCCGAAAAAATAATCTCAAGAGATGCCATCTCTTTATAGCTCTGACAAACATTCTGTCTCCACGACGACCACTTACATCTTTGATATACTGCGTGTTCATAGGTCCAAACTAAAAAGGGCCATCAGACGAGAGCTGATGGCACAAGTAAGGCTTTGGATTGGTGGTCTTACAAAAACATTCTGCTCTGAAAATAAATAGATTATTTTAAATATATTTCTGCTGTGTGGATGGGTAACCTGGTGTTTACTCTGAGGTAGAGTTTATTTTTGTTTATTTTAGGAGCAATTGCTAACTCAGATCCTTAAATACGTTTAGAAATGCCACCTTGTTGGGTTTGTTTTTTTGCAGTACAATCTGCGTACATATTCACACACATTTCACTAAATGCACAAATACATGATAAATAAATAAATATATATGCAAATCTGTATGCATGAAATGTTTTGTGTGTGCGAGTGTGTACGCATTCTCCAGGTTTGGTTCACAGGTTTTAAGGTAAGGGTCACTGGACCCCCGGCTAAAGCCGAAGGAAAACCAGTGGAAAGTCTATGAATAATAACAAAAAATAAAATAATACCATAATAGAGTATCGAAGAATAATTTTGCAGGCCTAAGTACACAGATAAATAGTTATCTAAGGGTTAGAGTCTTAAGTGTTTTTAATACAGCAGCAGTGTTGGCGCCTGAAGGTTTTGGGTGCCAAGAGATTGAAGATCTGGGGAAAGGGTCAAGTGTCTGTGTTGCCATGACGATGGCAGTCCCTGTGACCCTTGGAACAGGGATGGGGATCAAAGGTCGTCCGCTGCGGCGCATGGTCCAGCTGTCGATGCGGCAACCTCGTCACTAGGCTGTAGCAAGAGGTATCCCATCAGCCATCAGTCTGAAATGATCACATAAAAGGAAAAACAAGCGAACAAGTTAGTCCTGGGGATTTACACCAGCAACATTCATCTCATGTTTCCTTAGTCCATACCCCATTGCTGTGCTCTATTTATGTGTGTGTTTGTGTAGGCCATGGGTTATATGATAACATTTAAAACATTTCAGTAATGGGAGTTATCACATGTAGTACAAAAATTTTGTCAATTTGTTGAAATGCCCATGTGATAAAATCTATGTTGGTAAAGCTACCCACCCACATAAGCAAAGAATTAGTGAACATAAAAGTTCCATTAGACACAAAGATATGGCCTATCCTGTAGCACTTTAATAATCACTCGCATCCCATTTCCTCCCTCAGGTTCCAGGGCATAGAGCAGATTACTCTGCATAGAGAAGGTAATGTTGACAGGAAGTTATGCCAGTAAGAACTTTTCTGGATTCACACCTTGGGTACATTGCAACCACTGGGTCTTAATGAGGATTTTGACATGAGTGTCTCACTATGAATAAACAATAGATATTATATGTTCTATGTTGGCTAATGATGGCTGAAGCCAGATGTTTACATAGCATTCATTTCTATTGCTGTGTATTCTGTTTTTGAAATGTTTAGTGTTTCTTGACTGTCTCTGTGGGCACTGTGTTTAACTAAATCTAGGACTACAATTCCCTTGATGCTTAACCATACAAGCTCAATTGATTGACACAGGTGTCCTGCATTAAGGCCAATCAAGTGCTGTGTTTTAACCTTCTGCACTGCTGAATTCATTTGCTTCCTATTCATGACCTGAAGCTTGCAAATAAAAAAGATTTTTGCACAGATTTGAGTGTGCGGATGCTTCTTCATATTATTTGGATTATTTAAAGCTTCAGCACCTCAATCAAGCCTGATACAGGATGAGGTGTTCTTTCCTCTATTATCATTATTAAAAATAAGAAACATTGGTTATGACTTTATTCAGAATTGAGTATGCTGATTATCAGTACACTTATTGAAAAGAAAATTCAATAAAACAATTAAAAAGGATGTACATTTGTTGGTCTAATTTTTATTTTTAGATTGTGACATTATCGATTCCTCTTTGGTCATAGCACAAACCTGTAGCGTAGGCCTACCAGTCATTTTTTCTGTGTATGTGTGTACACGCGCGCATTTATATTGCCTAGCTAGTAGACTAGTGGCAGCTGCTTTCACTGCTGGGGAAAAACAGAGTGGCATTTAGCACTATGTAGCTGACGAAAGGCAGTCTCCAATGACGGCAGTGGGAAACAACAACACACACAAACACACACACACAAACTCACGGTCAGACACAAACACTCTGGCGAAACAGAGTGTGTATTAAACCCCTTCATATAAATCCAGTGTCGAGTGTCTACTTTCTTTCTCCTGCTGGTGGAAGGCTGTGCTGACCCTTGCCCCTGTGTACTTGTTTGTGAGGTTTCATTTGCGTGCAGCCTTCCAATGGCAGCGGAAGTCTCAGCTAACCCACACACACAGCCCCCCTGTCCCCTCCTATCTCTTCTCTTTTCCAGGCGTGAACAAGAGCCGTTTTCACTGGGCTGGATGTGATAGTCATTCTTTGACACAAACCCTCAATTCAGAGTCCTCACGGTTACCCCCCACTCCCCTGGAAACATGCATAAACACACGCGCACACAGACACGCACACGTCTGTTCGGGAGGCAATTGTTCTAAGTCAACAGCAGAGACCATCTTCAAATCAAAAGGCCTAAGTAAACTTCGGTTGGAAAAACCAGAGCAACAGAACCAACCTGACAAAGACAAGCGGGGAATGCAATGAGCTCATGACACTGTCCATAACAATCTATGTGTATTTGTACGTCTCACGGGGCTGGTGTGAACCAGTCGCTGGCACACTTGGGTGAGAATGTCTGAAAGCTGCCGGGAAGGAGAGTTGAATCACCGCTCAAAACAAGCTCACACACACACACACACACAGTCAGCTACAATACACCCCGTATCGTATAGACACTGCTCATACTGGCAGACCTCCACACACACGCACACGCGCACACACACACACACACACACACACACACACGCACAGCTAATCCAACACATGCTGATCGGAGAAAGGGACGCATAGGTGGGTGGACTATTGAGGGAAGGGGACAGAGGGCCGACAGGGTATGAACTCAATGCCCCCTCCCCCCCTCCCCTTCCCTGTGGAGCACGTATACACCCCTCTGCCCCTCCCCAGAGCCCCCCTCGGTGCCCCTGTCCTGCTCCACATGCACACCCACTTCATTATTTATTTAGTCCTCACAGGCTAAATTTAGCCCTGCCCCACTCAGGGTAGGGATGGAGCTACACACAGACAGAGGCACGTATTAGCGGAGCGATCCCGGTTCCGGTGCCTTAGAAACACAGTAAATGTGCCAGAGTCTCTTGATGCTCTCATAGTTTCATAGTTGGCCAGACACACTCAATGGGCTTAGAGGAAAGGAGGCTGGGCACCAGTTCTCTGGAAACAGACAGTAGCTTTTTGTTTTGCTGCTAGTTCCCTCCTACAAATAGGAAGAGGTCAGCGGATGCAGGTCTGGTTTGTTTACATTCCTGTCCTCCAGGCTCCTCTCAACAACAACAAGACTACTGAGATGGTGTAGTTTCTCACCTTTAGTACCTTTTACCTATGGTAGATTCTTAAGCAGGCTCATATGCTGTACAACACGACAGTTATATTTAGAATGCTGCAGACATTCACTCATTACTGTATAGCACAGTAAGCTTTCTCTTTCCTCCACACAGATTGTGTAACTGTCCCACTTGAGGCAATGAAGAGAAATGAAATATGTTCAAATAAATCCTTCTCACATGAGAGAAATGCTGAAAATGTGAGAAAAAGGCTCTTAAAAAGAGCACCAGTTCTATTCTGCAACAGTGAATATTCATACAATGCTTCTTAAATTGTATATATATTCCCCCACAAACAGTGAGTAGTCCAAGATAAGAGGAAGTTATAATCTGTTACGATGGTGTGTTCAGAGGTTATGACTGTGCAAGATTCCAAGGAGTCACATGTGTACGCTGGCGTGTGCATGCCACATGCACACTCTTCTCGCGACAAAACAAGCTGCTCAACAATGTCTAATCCTGAAGTGAATGTAATCCCGTTACCTCCGAGCTAAATGGAGGATGCAGTGCAGTACTTTTTTTTTTTTTTTTTTATCTGGCACTGGAACATCCCGTTCTACTTTACTGAAGGGGTTATGTATCAGACAGCCTGTGTCGGGGGCAGAGGGACAGGTGACAGACTAGACACTCCTCAAACGAGGTGTCCTTATAGGAACATTCCTTGATTTGTGTCTAGAAAACCCCTGGTGGTTGAAACCAGCGTTAGGGGGAAGTTTTGGTTTAAAAAACTTCTACAGCGCATGCCCCTCGCCACACCTGAGTGCTGACACACTCATCTCTACTCCCCTCCCTACAGTGCCCCTAGGCCCACACCATTCTCTACCCCTCCACCTACAGTCACACGGCCTTTCATTGTGTGACAGTACTGTTTCAAAACAGTACTGCCGAGGCAGAAGTGTGGGGTTGCACTATAGTGCAAGGCATGCACCTTTAATCTCAGCATGGCTAGCATAAACCCAAGTTGGATAGACAGACAGCTCTGCTCTCTGAGGTGAGCAGGAAGAAACAGCTCAAATTCGCTGGTGTAAGGGGGGGGGGTAGACCACATTCAGGGAAACAGAAACCAATGCCTAGAGAAAAGTAGGAGGGCGAGAGAAGGAAACAAAGGGGGGAGGGGTGCTGGGCTGATATCTGGCTTCTTGTCATCCCAACCCCACCCCCCTCCATCTCTCTCGCTCTCCTTGTGGCAGATGGTGGCCAGTCATTAGCGTATTGTCACTCCACTCTGAAGGGCCAGATAACCAGTGAGCACTGCTTGGCGAGGCAGGTGCAAGAAGCCCCCCCCACACACACACACAAAATCCCAAACCCCCACCATCTGCTGATGTCCCAGTATATACATGCAAAGATACACACACAAAAGAGAGGTAGGTAGAGAGAGAGAGAGATTGTGGAAAATGGCCAGGGAGGGAGGGAGGTCTGGGCAGACAATAAAAATATGGAGAGACAGAGTCAATCCTATGTCTGCAGCCAAACACCTGACAGGTCCTGCTCCTGGGGAGAGAAAGAGAGAGAGAAAAAAAGAGAGAGAGAGAGCCGTTAGCTGACCAACAACTCTAACTGTTGTGGGTACTTTGGGTTTCCTGTAGCCTCCCTCATGGCCATTTCAATGTCTGTATCTGTCGGTGCATGCAAAAGAGAAAGAGTTGGTTTATAGGTCAAGTGAGGACAGGAGGAGTTGCCTCCAGCTTTGAAAGTTAAACAGCAAGCCCTAAGCCTGTCTTCTTCCATGTCACTGCTCGGCATGGCTGGCAAACAGTGTGACCAATCAACATAATATGACTGAGAAAGCAAACTTCCTCATTCAGCCTCTTTCCTAGTTCCCAAAATTTTCCCAGTCACAGGCAGCACAGCCCGTTTGGTCCTGTTCTCACACACACACAGATAATTCAGGAGGCCACACATCTCAAATTATTTGAATTCCTAATCCACTGGTTTCAAATTAATGACAGCGTGGGGAATGTGGACTGTGGCTCAGCAAGTGGATGAGAATGTAGAAAAGCTGGCTATTGCATACAGTAGTAAACAAAACAAATAATACCGTTAACTTTCACACTTACAGCCTCACTATACAGTATACACAGAGACTATGAAAGCCTCTTACTTGGGTCAGTATTGGGAGGAAAACTTCAGGGAAAAAGCAGACTGACTGTATTCAAGATCTAGATCAGGATAAAAGGTATTGTGGCTTTTCCGGAAGCATGGCTCAAAATTCTTTTTACTCCAGGTGATTTTTTGTTTTTCCAAGAATGCCATAAGTCTAGATGGAAACAGAAAACTCTTGCCAGAACCCCCCCCCCCTTGATATTGTTATTAAACAAAGCAAACTGTCATTGATCCTTCCTCATCCTCCTCTACTTTTGTAGCCCGTGGATGAACCGCTCAAATATACTTTCTATCTGCTATTGTTGTGTGAACACACAGCACTTATATAGGTCTTGTTCTCTGGAACACAAAGTGCCCAGACAAATAAATGCAATGGAACAATAAGTGCGCACAATAGGTGTGTGTTTGTGTGTGCGCCTCTACGTGTAATGTGTTCACACAAAACACACGTGCATGTACCTTCATGTGTACAACCGTTTCATCAGTGGTGTTTTGTAAAGTTCCTCATAGTGAAAAGCCCCCACCCCCACCCATCCCACCAGGTTACAAAAACAAGTGAGCATTCACCTCTCCCAGCAACCTTTGCACACACTGCCAGCATTCCTGTCCTGAAACCCAGTACCTGACAACTGATAAACAACTGACTCACTTGTTTTTCTAGGGAACCTGATGACTGCACCAAACCCCACGCTGACTGCAGCCCCTGCCTACTCACAGCATGGGAGCCAAACGAAAGAGACCGAACTTTGTTGTGAAACCACAAACTGCAATTAAACTCTTATATTTCACCATCGATACCTGACTCACGATCATCTCCAGTAAAACAAGGTAGACCGTTTAATTTTCAAACAAAGGCAACTTCTAACATGCCAGTTGGGACAGCCCTCACATAAAACAACCCCCTGGATGTATGAAAAGCCCATATTGCACAGAACGTGGTGAAACGTGATGTTACGATGCAGACAGTTTCTGCCTAGACAGGCTACAGTATGTGCAAGGACTTTCATTTCATTCTAAAAAATACACGATCCTGAAAAATAATAATATCAACTCTAAACATGGAGCTTAGCTGTGAGGCATCTTTGCCCCGCTCAACGCTTACAGGTTAGGTTTTGATAAATACATGCGTCATTTAATCAGTTGAGATGTTTTTTTTTTCCTCAAAGTGACTGACTCAGTGACGTCGAATAAAAAAATGCGTCACGGACAGCGAGTGGACGGGGCACGACTGTACCAGAACATCACATAGACTTAAGGCTGTCGGTGTACTATGGGTGTGACGAGTAAAGTGACTAATCCTATCTAAACATCACAGCCAACACCCAGCAGCAATGCGCATCATAGCCCTACTTTATTTACCAAGACGCCTGTGTCCTGCATTGAAAATGTTTTCCAAAAACTCCTGCGGTAAGGAAACGCAGGGTGTCCGTTAACACGATGAAGATAATACAACGTGAAAAAGGAATAACGGTCTGACTCTTGCGGTTTGTTTTGCAAGTTGTTAATTCTAATTAGCGAGCGAGTGAGGTAAAACTGAATAAATAATGTTTACAGCGACGCGTGAAAGTTCACACCCCATCTAGATCATAAATAAAAATGTTTGTTTAATCTTTCAGCAGTGACGTGCACTCACTAGAGTTTACAGTCAGTACAGTAGGCTACTAAAAAAATGCAGCAGTGTGCGGATCCCCGAAATACTTTTCTTGAATCTTACATAGCCTATCAGTAGTGCTTGACTTATAAATGAACTACGAAATTGCTGCTTAGCAACTGGTATCTCTGCGTGTACTCTGAATAGTATCACAGCAACCACATGTCTGTTCAGACCCTAACATCATCACTGAAGATGAATTAACACACATGAATGAAATTGGAATGAATGAGACTATGATATGCACAGAAAATATATATATATATTACTGGACTCACCTTTCACAGCAGTGGCTGTCTCCTTGAAGCCCAGGCTGGCATAGGGATTGGCATTAAAGCCATTCGTGCCCCCCTTGCAACCGCAAGCCGTCTTGAACCTCAGCAGTCCCTCACACCCCCCTAGACTGCACCCTGCTAGGCTTCCCTCCATCAGGTTTAAGGCAATGTAGTTTAGTCCGTTCTGGTAACCTGCAGAGGTCTCCCTACACATGGGGCTGTTACTGCCGTACTCCTCTTCAGACCCTTCAGAGCTCCGGACGGGGCGAGACACATTCTCCACAGAGGCAGAGCTGTGCCGTTTGGTGTCGTGGGCAAAGGACGGGCACACAGGCATGACGGTGGTGGTGGAGGAGAAGGTCTCGGAGCTGTGCCGCCTGCGCCCCTGGGCGTCGGCCCGGATAACCTTTGCCCCTCTGTCTGGGTCCACGAGGTGGGGTGACAGCGAGGGACCCCCCAGGAGGAAAGAATCCACTGCCACCAAGGGCACAGCCCCGATGTTGCTCCCCAGGCCAAGTCTCTGCATGCAGGCAGTGGGGCTGGTAGGGAGGGGGGCAGCATCAGGGGGGCAGAGAGCGGGTAGAGGGGCAGCAGGGGCAGCAGGGCTGAAAGTCATCTCTGTGTAGTCATCCTTGACCGGCCCGGATGGAGCCACTGGGCTCGCCTGGCCCTGGGGAGGGAACTCCTCCACCATGCCCCTGTCCACCACCACCACCTCTCCCTCGGTGGCCTCCTCCTCATCCTCCCGGTCCCTCTCTGGGTCTGGCAGGCTGGAGCACCCGCCACCAGGTGAGCGGTTCGCGGGGGAACCCCCTGCCTGACGCGGCCCGGTGCGACCCGGAGAGCTCACGTCAAGATTGACGTAGTCTGAGGGGGGCGGAGGGGCGGGGTGCCCCAGCGTGGCCTGCACCGGCGGGGAGCGGCTGGCGTCGCCGAAGTCTATGTTGATGTACTCCCCCGGGCTCCGCGGCTCCGCGGGGAGGGGGTGCTCGCTCATACAAGGGAGGGTTCTGAGGGATTCCAGCGCCAGGCGGGTGGGCCGACATGCCCTCCCCCTGTGGACCGGACCTCCCTCCGCCCTGGCCAGTCGGGGGACGGCAGCAGAGGAGGGGGCGGCGGGGGTCCCCGGGGAGCTGCTGGGCGCAGAGCTTCCTGGGTGGGGGGGGCAAAAGTTGGACTCCTCTTCTATGCACTGTCTCTGTAAACTCATCACTACGTACTGGTCTGTGTCTGTGTCCGTGGGCCCGCTGCGCTGCGGCTGGGCTTTGAGAGAGCAGGGCAGGGGGCTGTACACGTAAGGCTGTCTGTGAAGGGCCTGGGGGTGGGGCTCCGCTCCCAGAGAGCCCGGGAAGTAGTCCGGGGGGGTGAGAGGCACCAGGGGGTCCGCGGGAGACATGTTTAGGTACTCCCCGTTGGTGAGCTTCCCGTCGCTGCTCTCCACCGACATCTTGGCTCCGCACCACATGCGCATGTAGCCGCTGTCCTCCAGAGAGACGCCCCCCTGCGGGGACTCTGTGCGCGGGGCCGGCCCCAGCGGAGAGGGATGCGAGCGCGGGTTGATAATCTGCTTGGGGGCGGACACGCACATAGGGCTCATGGGCATATAGGCGTTATCCTTGGGCCCTGGCGCCTGGAGCGCCACGCCTGGCATCATGGGCATGTAGCCGCTGATGTCCCTTTGGTTAGCGTTGGTGCCAATCTGGACATCAGTGTAATCCTCGGGATACGTCCCCTTCGGGGACGCAGTGTGAGACCTGCGAGAAGACTGGCTCCCACTGGTATATGTGGCCCTCATGAGTGTGTACTCGTCCAGGGAGGCTGAGGAGACTTGGGGGGGCCCCCTCTGCTGGCGAGGGGTTGTGAGGGAGTAGGTGCGCTTGCGATAGGCCTTGTCTAGTTCAGGAAACCGACGGTAGCCATTCTGACTCTGTCTATCCATCACCATGTAGCCGCGGAGCTCGCTACCATCCCGGGAGGGAGGGGTGTCGGCACTGAGAGACTCGGGAGTGTTGCTGCGCATGGTAAGAGGTAGCCGGAGGTCCCGCGCTTCGGCAGGACTGGAGCCATACTCGTCGCATAAAATGAAACCCGCGTCGCTGGGGGAGCCCGAAAACGAGGCACTGCAGCTGGAGGGGCGAGGAACACAGCTCTCTGGGCACGAGGACAGACTCACTGGGCTAGGGGTGGCAGTGGGTGGAGAGCGTGACACGGGCATGGACATTGACTTACTATGCTGGAGGGAAGAGGACTCAAATGTCCGACAGGGGCGAGCAGTGATAGTATGAGATCGGCCCAGGAGAGTCCTTTGGACCCCCGGGCTGAGGGGGCTTCCGTTTACTGACATGGGGCGTGTCATGGTGCCATCTCCCTCACTGGCCGTCCGTATCCGACATGAAGAAAATTTGGTCACGGGAGACGTTGCAGCCATGCTATCAGTGCGCGATCGCCGGGGCAGCCCGGTCTGACTGGGGGGCAGATTATTTAGGTGTCTCCTGGTAGGCACAGAGATAGGGTTGGTGCCCGATGACTGGCTCTTGCTGCGCGGACGGAATTCCGACAGCTCCTTCATAGCTTTCATTGCCTCTAGAATAGTTTCGTGAATGTTTTGGGCTACTACAGAATCGTCGGCCTGCATCCACAGCTCTCCGGGACCCGTGGCTGCCGACCGACCCACCTCAATGAAGAAAAAACTGTCCGAGTGGCCGCACCTCCGAATATTCATCAACTGTAAACTGACGGAGGCAACCTCCGAATTCAGCTTGACAAAGCTGATAGTCCGACTGGAGAGGCAAAGTCTGTACACTCCGGTCAAATGTCTGCTCTGTCCCAGCCCTTTGGATTTCAGATTCACTTGCCATACCTCCTTGTAAGCAGCGGTAACCGGCGTGATCATACCATAGCTTGACTCGTCAAACCCCACCAGGGAGGACGCGGAATTAGACGCCGAGCCGTCGTACACTTTCCCCTCGCCCATTAGATCCGTCAGGACTCGGTACCAGTTCTCCTGCTCTTGCTCGTTTTCCGCTGCCACGGCAAAATACTCGTCCTTGGTATAAAGGGCGATGAGGTATTTGTGTTTGGCGTCTGCTCTTTTGTTGATGTTGAGGCAACAGTCCAGAGGAATAACTCTCTTCGCCGCCGATTTGTTTTTCCATTTCTTCTCGCTCTCGTAGTATTCCAGCCGGGCTGGGAAACCCTCGCTCGGCTCTTTTAAGACGAAGAAGCGCTTGTGTCCGTGCTTCTGCTTCTTTAAATATCCACATTTCTTGATGTTGTTGTTATTATTGCTCGTTGTGCTGGTAATCAGGTGTCCTGCTGTGTTTGGCGGACTCGCCATATTCTGTCGTCCTTCACAAACAAATGTTGCTTTCTTGGAGTTGTTTCTTCGTTTCTCCAACGCCTGAAACGACACTTTTTATGTAGTCCCTTTCGCTGCGCGGCTCTGTTATTTCCAGAGCCGGTTTTGCGTTCGTCTTCTCCAGCAGTTGAGCAGTAAATAACACATGTCTCTTGGTGACCGGAGTGAAAAGGGAAACAACATGTGACGTTCTACACATCCAGCTTTGGTTACAAAAAAGAAGAGAGAAGAAAAAATACACACGCTGAAGGTGGGCGTTGCGTGTTCAGCTCATTCGGCTTATTGGTGGAAACAGAGAGAAGTCCCTCCTACTCATAGGAGCCCCATAGACATTATAATAAGGAATAATTTATTCTAATGTCTATGCTCTGCCCTCTTCCGACTCACTTGTGTGCAGACAGCCAGCCCTGTAACTATATTTATAGAGCTCTGGCTCTGTGATAAAGATAGGATTTTGGCTTCTATAAAGAATTGTATAGCCTACCTCATTAAAAATGTAGCCTAATAGCCTATATGTTAGGCATATGTTTTCTATTGCTTAGGTTGCCTTCGCAATAATTTTCTTCTACATGAAATTATATATTTAACGATTGTAGACTATGTCGAATCGTGAGCTTTGCTCTCGAATATAATTTATCATGCGTTGAATAAACAATTATTGCATATTGGCCTATTATTATTGTTGTTAATATAAATAATATTTAAAGTAGTCTAGTGGTAGTAGCCCTCTCCAACATCCGAGGTAAACAAGCATCACTAGTTGAGAGATATAGTCTTGAAGTGCGCCTCTGACGCATGAATATATATTACCTCTGCGTCGCCGAGACCGAAGCCTGAATATACGCTGTTTCTCAGCACCTTTAGTCTGAATATACACCGTTTCTCAGCACCTTTACACATATCAGAGAAATCACCAACGTGTGAATGGTAAACAACTACGCCAAGAAATGGGCTAGAGGAGAGTAGCGTAGCGTATTTGGTTGCGTAACTAGTTCTGTAAGCCTCCAGCTCCCAGGACAACCGCTTAGCTATACGGTGCCTCCAGCATTTCCGACTGCTGTAGGCTTATCTGTATTTGCAGTGTTTGCCTTCTGATTCAGCAAACGGCTTAAACCATTACAAATATAACTTGAAATGGCATGCCTCTTGTCTAAAAAGGGCACACTACATCACTCGTTTCGCAAGGAAACACACAGGAGGGCTGACCCATATATGGATATATAAAAACCTCGTAGTTTATGATGACGCAGAAAATAAATCTCATAAGCCTAATGCGTCAGAGGCGATGTGCGTAAAATAAACAAAACTCTATCCAACTACCGTAACGAGGGCGATCTCTCTGAACTCCCCTCCCCACACACACACCATAGAGAAAAGCATTTAATTCCCGTTTTCTGGCAGACAGGTGGTGCTGCTTCACAAAGCCAAACATTATCTGTTAATAAATGTAACATAGAGAGTCTATAGAGTCTATATTTCCTTAGTTACAAGCCTAGCCTTTAAAACCTAAAGAGAAATGTTAGTGTGCTCATTATTTATCAGTGAAAATGTGTCACATTCTGCAGCAGTAAGCACTCAACATCTGCATATGTTCGCTGGGCATATGCAGACCTTATGACAAACTTAATCTAGCAATGATTAATCTCTGTCTATACTGCCTGGCTAGGCCTACATAAAGGATCCATTATATTGAAGCAATGCCTCAGAGATCACTGTTAAAGCAATTGTATAACTACATCATATGAAGATAAAACAGTTGAGCGCTATCCACTCACCGCCCCCATGGCCTAACCTTCCAACCCCATTTACTCTATAAAGCCCCCAGTGCTTGCTCAGCAGCAGACAGCCCTGTCCTCAGCAGCAAGGTCAATTACCGTGCCCTGTGCAGGTCAATTATGCCACCACTAACAATGCTTTGACTGCAACAGGCAACAACCTTTCAGACCCCGCTTGCACAAACAATCTGAAGTTACTGGTTTTAGGACAGTCGAAAAGATCACCGTGCTGACATTCTTATAGATCAAATTAGCATATATGTGTTGTAGAAGAGCTTCCTCGCCCGAGATTGGTAATCATTTAATAGGAAACAGTACATGTAAGTCCATGTACGGTTACCTATAAAATCTTTATTTCAGTTTGAAGATGGGTAACACCATTCAATGTTATATCATCCTGGATTCAAAGTATTCTTCTTTGATTAATCAGAATGAAATTTCTGAATCTTTAGCTTTGATTAAATAGACTCGATTGCATATATGATATTCAGTCCCCATAATGACATCATTACTCATTTGTCATAATTATGCGTTATTCGAAATCACATGGTGAGATGTAAATGAGTATGATGCATGAGCCTCTGCTCTCTGTCTCGACAAGGAAGGCCATAATATGGAATGACGGAATAAAAGACATATTGTGATATATTATGCAAACCCACAACCTTTCTGGGGGGAGTTGACCATCCAAGCCCCCCCTATCCCCACTATCCTGGCCCCCCTAGTAGAAAACAAAGCATAGGGTCAAGTGAAAGCAGAGGGTGTGTATTTTTACAGAGAAATGCAGCTCAGGTATCTATAAATTCTTAATAAGGTGGGTGATAGTCCCATAAAGTGTGCACCATCAGCTCGATGTACAGCCAATTGGGACCTTCCTGCAAGGCTTCGCCTCTCTCTTTGGTAACAACATGCATATTTATCACCTTCCAGTTTACATGCCGTGGTGCTTTTATTTACAAATTAATTAAACGTCCATCCCAACCTGATTTACACAGCCTCACACAGGCCCTGTAAGTGTGTATCCCTGTATGAATCCGTTATGTCTTTATAGGTTTATTTGCTCATAGACTCTAGAACCTAGAATCAGGGTAGCTATGGGTGTTATATATTATTCAGTGTATCCTTGTAGGAACCCATCAGGCCTTCATATGCTTATCCGTTATCTGTATAGAATCAGGGTGGAGTAACTGAGAAGGTTCATGATATACTAATTCTGTATTACACTATTGTTTATCTATTGTTGGTAGAAAGAGTTGGTATAGCTGGATTGTTAAAGACACCCGGCTGCCAAGGCTGCCAAGGCTGCCAAGGCTGCCAAGGCATCACAGCACTTGCCGAGTCACAAGCAGGTAACAGGTCACAGTAGACAACGATTGGTTTCATAAACTTTCATAAAGCAGATTGGAATAGCCATTCTGATGAGATCATCTTAAAGGAGGGGGGGTGGCGATCAGCCCCAGACTTATGCCACTCGATTCAACATAAGCCCTCCACCTAAAATGAACAGCAGTCTATTGTTGGTTGCCTAACATCACCCCTTCACCCACCCTGACATTGACATGTCATTATTCAGAGCCAAAACAGATTATGGTCAAAGCCTGAGGTGTCTGAAAGCGTGTTGTTCTGTTGCTGTTTTGATGTTTTGGATCTGATTGTTATATATCCTGTTGTTTTTTTATTATTTTCCACTGGGATTTCTTCCTAGGAGTGTCATGTCAGATGTTTATCTAGGCAGATTAGCTGATGTCCTTATGTGTCGGCTTACTTGTCTAGTTATAACCACACAAGTTTAAAAACAAGATCAGTGCCTAAGAGATAAATTGGTCCCACTTGAATGAATACCCCTGTCACAACTTGACCTTAGATAGCTCCTTAATAAGGACCACAGTTTGATTTAATGTTATACAGACAACTTACTCTCTAAAGGCAGGTACGTTTATTTTGTAATGATCCTGTGTTTTCTTTTCAATCCTACATTGTAACCTGTGGTAATGGGAGCTGTCGTCTCTGTTCTTGAGCCTGTATTGATTGCTCGGTTCAATCAGACGGTGTCAGCCATAATTGACTCAATTCTCTAATCAATACAGCAAAAGTAAAATTGAAATTTCTCTTTGGGTTAATTTAGCTGTTGATAGATTGTTGACAGTCTGACCTAGAAGAAAAACAGTGTGTGGCTGAGAACTGTGAGAAATGTGTTATTGGACATGACCAGACGCTTCTGTATTGAGCCAGCGCACCACCAATTACAGTTTTGATGACTTAGGTAACTAACGCATTGGAATGGACATAATCCTTTTTCAATTAATCTGCAAACTGGACACAGGGTAGCTGTGCACATATATAGTTTTAGAAAGTCAATTGCAGCTGTAATTGTTTACTACAATACCATGGATCTGCTGTATAGACCTTTTGGGAGGTTTGATGATAAAGTCAACCTTGGAGGTTTGATGATGAAGTCAACTATTTCTGAATGCCCTTTGAGCATATTGAGAAGTTTGCTATTCACCATGGTTACCGCCATGCTTTTTACCTGTTTTTGATGGACTGCATTACTGATTTCCTTATTTAACGGGTTTTATTTTCTTAAGAGAAGATATGTGAGACATGTCAACAGTATTGAAGAAAAGGTTGGCATTAGAGCAGCCTTATTTGCCCCGATAAGAAACGGATGGTTGCAGCAGACACAGTTACATTTATTCATGAGTGTGTGTTTAGCCAACAAATGACCCACCTGACCACAAAGTGAGATAGGTATAATAGCAGTCTGCTCTGTAATCTCCCAGCCATCTGAAGCTTTAATTAAATAGACACAATTGCATATGACATTCAGTCCCCATAATGACATCATCACTCATTTGTCATAATTATGCAGTATCTAAAGTCACATTGTGACATGTAAATGAATATGATGCATGAGACTCTGGCCTCTGTCTCAACAAGGAAAGAAGGCCATAATACAGAACAGATATATTGTGCCCCTCTATTCAAGCAGAACGAAGGTCAGGATTGGGTTCATACTTCAACTAGCAGGCTAAAGCCCGATAGCCTGCTGTGGATGTGGGTGTGTAGCTCTCAATCCGTCAATCCTTCATGTCTCTTTAGCCTCCCTCCTCAACAGGACTTAGACCGATGATATATACAGAACATATTCAGAATGGTGGGAAGGATACTTGAACACGCAGTTTACAGTGACAGAGACACATTAACTTTCTCTCTCTCTCTGTCTCTCTCTCTCTTTCTTCTTTTCTCTCTCGCTCACACACTAACACAAACAAAACATTCTGTTCTTTAAAACGCCTTTAAATGCACTGGTATTAGCAGCAAATTGCACCAAAGATTCTCCAGTGGAGGTAAGATTAAAGGATGGCAAATTATTCAGAGATTGTGTGATAATTTGTCCCGCTAAAGCCTTCAAAACACAACATGTAACAGGGCTTCTCTCTGGCCCCAGCCATATTTCCTAATAGTCTCTTATATTCTGTTACATTTCTCAATCCAGTTGCCGTAAATAAAACAGACAAAAGCATAAATACATCATAAATAATTAGGAGTCAATTTCAATAAGGTTATCATATTGAACTGTATATTACACATGCACAAAGCGATGGAAAGCAGGATAAATGTTACCTTAAAAAGTTCATACACTGGCAAAATGGATTAAAACCCAAACAGCTAATTCCTGACCCTGTGAGACTCTAACATCTTGCTTGAAACAGACATAACAGCAATCTGGAAAGATAAAAACACAGGTGAAAGATTAGTCGCTCTGGGCATTTTGAATGTTGAAGTCCTACAAAGGTTAGGGAGCATGACGTCACCTGCACACAGATGCTTCTGAATGCCATCTGAGGTCACCCCCCCTACACACACACACACACACACACACACTCGTACACACACACACACACACACACACACACACACACACACACACACACAC
>JAOEHI010000014.1:4345928-4385314 GCA_025447815.1 Percopsis transmontana
AACAGACAGGATACACTAGGGAGAGGGAGAATTACAGACACGACAGGAAAACAGGGAGCGCTGCCCGCTCATGACACCTGGTCTATGGTCTAGTTATTTTATGTGCGCATTGTCAAGATAGTAGGCTAATATGGGCCTACGTAGGCGGATGCACAACGTGCGTACACTCTTGTTACACCACAGGGACACGCAGCAGCACACAAACATGCAAAAGATTATCCTGCTGTTGCCGTAAATGTTCTGCTGTTGCACTTTCACTTCACGCATGAGCAGATCAGTTTCCTCTGCAGAGAACCGTTCTTTCTTACTACTTGGCAAATGCGCCATTATAAAAGCAATCCACCAAGGTGCAAGTGCACCTGGCTCTTAAAGGGAATGGGAGATGACACTGATTGGTTTATTGCATGTTATGTCCAAAACAGTCCCATGAAAAATTAAGAGACCAAGTACAACCCTTTTGAACCATGTGCTGCGACCATTTCTTCCCCCGTTAAACTAGCAAAAGGGGATTTGGACACGCCCTAAATGCACTTGTGCCATGCGCTTTAGACCGTGCACTTAGATCGTTAAATAGGGCCCATTGTGTGTAATCACTTTGTTTTTTAGGTTTTCCTGGTCCCAGAGGAATTGCTGGAGTGGACTCTACTCCTGGAGAAAAGGGTATTTCAGGAACTATGGGATTCCCAGGATTCCCAGGACAGAAAGGATTTAAAGGCGATCAAGGACCATCAGGATTTAGGGGACCTACTGGTATATCTGGGAAAAAAGGTATATAGAAACAGAGATTTTGTGTAGAACATATTGTATCTCACCCTGATTACTTGCCCTGTAGGATCAGTCAGTAACAATGTTAATATCACCCATCATCTGGCTTAGGTTTGAATTATTTGTGTTATGCAGGAGTGAAAGGAGAGTCAGGGTTGATGGGAGTTCCTGGAAGGTCTGGTATCCAGGGAGATAGAGGACCAGTCGGTCCAAAAGGAAACACTGGTCCAACAGGTAATCAATGTGATTTCATGTCATCATAACCTCATAGCATGCACTAGTTGCTACTTTCTACTACTATATTAGATGTTAGATGCCCCATCATTGTTTGATCTGTGAATATGCAGGATTTCCCGGCGTTCCCGGCCAAAAGGGGCCTCCTTCACCGCCCCCCAGAATTCCAGGGGAAAGAGGGACACCAGGACCGCAGGGTATTAGGGGACCCCAGGGGACCCGAGGCGAATCTGGGCCACAGGGACCCCCTGGGGATCAAGGTTAGCAATGCAAATGAATATTTCCTTTCTACAGAATGGTCCTATAAAAATTTAATAATATAATAATAATGCTCTCTGTGTGAGAGAGGTCACACGCTATGAACAACCTCGTTTTGGGGGCCATGAAAGAAAAGGTTCATGAACCACTGCCATAGAATGAATGTAATTGTGCTGGCTCACTCTACAGGTTTCATTGGACCCAAGGGGTACAAGGGCATGCCAGGGATTGGTGGTACACCAGGAACTCCTGGGTTCCGTGGAGAGAACGGACAAATAGGCCACCCTGGACTCCAAGGCCTGGAAGGTGTGTCTGCGATTTATAGAAACAAACTACGGATTAGTGACTCAGGAAGCAAACCTGCGATCATTGGAGTTTTGAGCCACATTTTAAGGACCACCACACATTGTGAACTGAAAGTTATCCACAGGGAGCATACCGTTGTTCTAGAAAATCCACTATTTTAGTGAAGTAGAGGGTTACTCATTCCTGGCCATTCCTGTATATCATGTAATGTGTGATATGTTTTATGATATAAATATGTCTGTATTTTTTTAATGCTTAACTAAAAACATTCCCTTTGTTTCTATATACCTGTAGGTTACCGTGGAAACCCTGGTGTCGCTGGGTTGCCTGGCATGCCTGGTCGCAGCGTCAGTGTGGGCTACCTGCTGGTGAAACACAGCCAATCAGACCAGACTCCTATGTGCCCCGTAGGCATGTCAAAACTGTGGGATGGTTACAGTCTGCTCTATTTTGAGGGCCAGGAAAAAGCCCACAACCAAGACCTTGGTAAGTCCGGCATGAACAGTGTCATTACAAAAGCAATGTGTTTACAAAACACATTTTGTCTCACCCTGTATAGAAATCAATAATCTGTATAGACTGAAAGAAATTCGTATTTGACGTATTTCGTTCATTTCTGGATGTTTTTAGACTGTGATGATTATATATAACATATAAGAACATACATATACATTCACAACATTTAGCAGACGCTTTTCAAAGCGACTTACAATAAGTACATTTGTCAATAGCTGAATAGGTCATACACCAGTTATCGTAAACAAAAAACATTCTGTTGGAATAATGGCTGCTCCATGTCATCAGGGCTAGCTTAGCTATACATTGTAGAACATACATTACCTATTAACATATCATTCAATCCTTAAAATAACAGTATTTAGGCTAACAGCCTAAATACCAGCAAAGTTCTTAATTCTCCAAGAGCTGACATAACTGGTAGTAACTTTCCATAAACTGACTATTTCAGTGGTCATTTTATAACTAAATGTAGATACACCAAGAAATCATGTTGCCCTTTGCAGGATTGGCGGGTTCCTGCCTCCCACGTTTCAGCACAATGCCCTTCCTGTACTGCAACCCTGGAGATATTTGTTATTACGCCAGCAGAAACGATAAGTCTTACTGGCTGTCCACAACTGCACCTCTTCCTATGATGCCCGTCGAGGAGGTTGAGATCAAATCATACATCAGTCGCTGCTCTGTCTGCGAGGCTCCATCTGTTGCCATAGCAGTCCACAGCCAGGACATCACCATCCCGCAGTGTCCGGCAGGCTGGCGCAGCCTATGGATTGGCTACTCTTTCCTTATGGTGAGCTCATGCTGTTATGTTGCTTCTAGCCTTGCTCATTCAAGCCCAGAAACTTGTGCGACACTTTTGTTCTTCTCTCTTACCCTCTTCTGTCCCCGCAGCACACGGCAGCAGGAGACGAAGGGGGTGGTCAGTCTCTGTCATCGCCTGGCTCCTGTCTGGAAGACTTCCGAACAACACCTTTTATCGAATGTAACGGGGCCAAAGGCACCTGTCACTACTTTGCAAACAAGCACAGCTTCTGGCTAACTTCTATAGATCAGTCCTTCCAGAGCGAGCCCGCATCAGAGACCCTCAAAGCAGGCCAGCTCCTATCTCGCATCAGTCGCTGCCAGGTTTGCATGAAGAACCTGTGAGCAAGACTCTTCAGTTAACAGTACAAATAACAGGCACTGATTAACTGCCCCAAATATCACACTGCTGCAACCAAGGGGAAACGTAATTACTGACCCTAGATAAGTGTAAATGAGAAACATTGTACTCTAAAGCTCTGACTTTAAAACCAAAGGACTGTGATGTTGTGAGCTGAGAAAAGTTGTCGTACTGTTGATAAAAAAAAACAAAAAAAAACACAATAGAAGCCCCAGCGTGAAGTTAACTGCAATGCATATATTTGTTTTATATATTTGAAATGGTGCTTTTTTAACTTATTACCTCAACTATGATATTCCATGTTAACAGATTAGAAAACATACACTACAGCTAAACCAAAGATGCCTATGTGTATATGCACTGCTTTTAATTTTCTTTCTTATAAGGGTATATTACTCCGCAATGACCCTAACACTTATTTACAACAAACTGTACATTTACAGGTGACAGTATTATGCTTTCCTTTTGCTGTTTTTACTAAGCCTGACATTTTCATAGAATCAATATCCGTAGGCTCTTTAGTTGTTATTACACATATATCAGCTTGTTTATCTCATGTTTGTCATACAGAGACCATTTGGTTACACATAATGCACTGATTTTCTTCTCTTTATTTATATCTATAATATGGACTTGATTTTTTTCCCACATAAAGCCAAAGGTGTTTCTAACCCATTTTTTTTCCTGTACAAATTCCCACTGGTTTTTCTCAATTGCTTAAAAAAATTCACTCACATAAAATAATCAAATTCTCTCACCTTTTAGTATTAGGGTCACATTGTAGTAAAAAAAAAGATTTAGAGAATAAAGTTGTAACATTAGGCTACGAGAATAAAGTCGTAATATTACTATTATTATTAGAATAAAGTTTTTTTCTACGAGAAAAAATAATATTAATAATATTGGGAGATGTTGATGTAACCTGCAATAGCCTTGCAGTTGACCACTACCTGACATTTCCATCTCCTACTGAGTTTGTTACTGAGTTTTTCTACAAAAACTTAATTTAATAGTATTGTAGAGTGGACATCACACACTGTCAGGGCATACCCAAACATTCAGGGTACACTGACAATGACTTTATGTGTTTGCATTGTGAATTACCATTATCTCAGTTTAGGTAATGATAACAGTACCATTTTGTTTTGGTGGTAATGATTTATTCATTGAAGGAATTATTTAGTTTTGAAGAATGGGTTAAACATTTTGAAGTGTTGAACCCTTTGAATGAAAGGTGAAATAGTGTTTTGCTAGTTCACTACAGCAATTAAGAAAAACTACAGACCAACAGTGCCAACATTACTAAATGTAAACCGCCTCGATCAAAAGGTCAAAGTAGGACATGTTTGCTTTGGGGACTTGTCCTGCCTTAAAGGCTTTTCTTTCACCTCATTTAATAAGTAGGCCATATCTGCAACACCAACTAATCATTTCTTTTGAGTGTTTTTTAAGGCCAATCTTTTTCAGTGCAATGATAGCGATTTCCACCTAGTGTACGGTTGCATTGTAATAAATAACATAAAAAGTTGTTTCGTTTGACTGTTGGATTTACTCCACTATTATGTTTTCATAATCACACATACAAGAAAAACTCAAAATAAAAATCTTTGATCCTTAAAAAATTAACAGGGACATTTACAACATGTAGTTAAATACATTTATTGTGCATATCATGCAAAAATTATTAATATAATACTCGCTAGTACAACTTGTGAGCAAACCAGTTGTGCTATTTTTATGAATTAAGGGTAGATCCACTTTCCACAAACTGATATGCTACCCAAGTTTTCATACCTAAACATATCAGTGATTGACTTCTAATTTGATTCGTTAGACTTTATTAGTAGTCATAGAAACATCTTTGAAAGTTAAGTGCACATATAGAATCAAATTGTTCCTTCCTTCTTCCTCAAATGCAGTAATAATTCCAATATCTTTGATTATTATGAAACATGGCTTCATATTCATTAAGGTTATCTGGCTGTGTTAACAGAGTGTTTGTATGTAGAGGTTACAGGCAGTAAATGCAAACAAACTGCACAAAACTACCAGGTATGACATTTAGCATTCCTTTGGTCCTCAGACTAAATAGTGGATTGTCGTTTAAAATAACAGTCACTACCTGATTCACAGTACCTTTCGTCCGCCCACTGGTCAACCCTAGCAACAGGAAGATTTAGCCCGCTTGCTACTGGACCCCCGGTAATCCTCAAGATCCACTGTAGGAGAATGCTGGTTCTCATTCCGCTTCCTAAGGATCGAGGGCAGCACCAAGTCAAACAGCGTCTCAAACAGAATGTCCACGTTGTAGCCCGTCTTGGCACTCGTCTCGAAGCACATCGTCTCCGCAGGCAGGCTGCTGTTTTCGTCCAAGCCCTTATAGCGCAGTATTCTCCCATACAGTGAGACTGCTTCCTCGTGGCTAACCTGCTTGCGGACCATAAGGCTGGAAGGAGAGGTGGGCGAGGCCGGGGGAGTGGGGCAGGCCGAGGGTACCTGTAGCTCTGTCTGCTCCGTTTGATCCACTGAGCCACCATCGGAGGCCAGAGTAAACTGGGCTTTGGGGTCCGTGAGGTCGGCCTTGTTGCCCACAATGGCGTAAATGCAGTCACGATTAGCAGTATCGGTCAAGGATAGGAAACGCTCCTCCAGCTCAGCCAGGCTCTGCCAGTTAGTTACATCGTAGGTAAGGATGACAGCTGCTGCACCTCGACAGTACATGGACCCCAATCCATGGAATTGCTCACGGCCTGTGAAAGACCGTAGGCATTGATCATTTGTCTATATTGCAATGGTAGATACCCACTCACTCAAACTCACTTTAGAGGAAATTAAAAGGAAATGACTGTACACACAAACAAATTATTAGTGGACTTTTGAACATCAGTGTAAGTACCATCATTAATATGGGGTTTACAAGAGAGTTCTTTGACCGCTTGTTCATTGCTTCAACTCCAAAGACAATATGTACAAGGACTTGTGGTTGAAAACGGTCTTATACCAAAAGAAAAGAGATTTATGGAATCTAGGTTTTGGGATTTGAGAATGTTTTGCTTACAATGGTACTATTGTTGAAAAACGTGGCAGACTGACATGTGACACGAAACGTTGGTTAAAGTAACTGAGGTGCACTGGTGAAAAAGGCAAAAAACCTACATTAATTGACAGACGCAACATTTGTTCATCTGGGAAAGTACTGTGGCAGGAAAGTATGGGATGAGAGCAAGAACTAACGCATGTGAACTCATGATTCTAATTGCTGTGGTCTTCCTATCGTAGGCCTGTCATGTGACTGATAAGAGGAACAAGTCAGCCTGCAGCTTTAAAGTTAAGAGGTAAAATCCAGAAAAATCCTAGAACTGACTTGTACACAATTCATTTTCAACTCTAGAACAAAAGGTCTATAAAAGGAAAATCCATAACAGTCACCCTGCAAAGATTCCATTCTCCGTGGTGTTAAATTCCCACTAAAACACACTGAAATTACTCAAGTGCTGATTTCTGACGGATTTCGGTAACCCAGTGACTAAAAAGAAAAGACGCAATGGCATTCAGTCAGAGGTCATGGGGTATAGCGCAGACACAGGAAGCGGTCTTTTGGTTTGCTCTTTATCTTTGTACAATAACCAATGGCTAGTCTATTTATCTATTGCCATTGGAAGGCTTATTAGCTGCAGAAATTGTTAGGAGGAAAAAAATCAACACAAACCTTGACCAAGCATGCTACACATTCTATTGTGACTATTCCTTGTTCTGTCAATGTATATTTATTTTAGTACATGCAAGTTCCAATAGGATTATTAAAAACACTTGCAAAACAGTTCTGCAATCCCAGCGTCTAAACAAGGAAATAAAATGGAGAACCGCTGACCACCACGTTTGGGAAAATATTTATCTTACGCAAAATTATAAACTAGGATTAACTCATTGGACAAAGTCACTTCCAGCTCAGAATACATAATAGGCTACACAGTGGTAGACCTATACCATACATCATATTAGCAGTAATAGATTGTTTAGGTGTGATTTGTAACACAGGATAGCCTATTCCAAAGTAATCAATCAATTTATCAGGGAAGTGTCAGGAAAGTGTATTTGTCACCTTTGCCTCATAGCCCCCCCCCCGAATTTTTTTTTTTGTCTGGATACAGGTTGTCTACCAAATTCTACTGATTCAGGCCCGCAGGCCAAGACTATTGGGTATTCTGAGATTGTACCGTTTAGTCAAACTAGATTTCACTTAGAATACGTGACAGGAGCATCACACATGTCACGCAGTGTGATAAGTATTGGTGATAATTTGGCTTAGATAAATAGGCTTTTAAGAAAAACAAATATCCCGTCTACACCGGATCTTCCGCTTGACATGTCCGTGTTGAATAGGTTTGATTGGTCAATATTTTTAATGGCTCGCATACGATATTTGTTTTGGACCACCTTTAGAGCATTAGCAGGAATTACTTGCATTTCAAAAGGAGAAATAACTTTTTCTTAGGGTAAGTTACTAAATACTAAAGGGCACTAAGTACTAAAGGGCATTGTATGAATTCACTTCAATAACATCAGCCCCCATATGGGCCATATTTTCTAAGTGAAGTGGGATCGTTTACTTGGTGTTCACCTGTTGCCTACTAACTGCATGCAACTGTTCAAATAAACAGCCGCAAGTGAATGGCCTTGGTGGCTGAGTCAGTCAAGCACTAATAAGTCAACTAAGTGATTACAGCAAGTAAGGGCAGTTTGTCTGCGGTTAGAAACTATCCCATTTACTACGATATTAAACAACAAATGCTGAGCATTACCTGCGGTATCCCATATTGAGATGTTGTAGGGTCCCCATTGTTTGAGGAAAAACGCCCCTCCAACGGTGCTGATGGTGTCTTTGAACTTCCTTTCCGTGTACCTGTGGAGCAGAGACGTCTTCCCCACGTTCATGTCTCCCAGAATTACAACCTTCACGTCGGGCTTCTTCATCTTGGTCACCTCGGGCATGTTGCCTAATTTACTTTAGTAATAAAACAAAGCAAACTAGCTGGTCAAGTTTTAACTTGGGTTTGTTCGCGAAGCTACGTCGGTAAAAATATACATTTTAAGGCACTCCATTATTTGATTGAAATGAGATCCGAAGCCGTCCCAATGTTGGGCTTTGCTGTTGCCTGAACTTCAAAAGTTGTGAGATGAAACGGGAAGTTGGTAAAGCCAATACTGTAGTCGGGAAACTATATGAGAGCTTTAAACCACTGGGTCGCCCTGAGGGGCGGCTCTTGTGTTCTTTACTTAATCTTGACAAATACTGCTTTCATTTTATCAACCTAATTAAAAAAACAAGATGACAAACGATTACATTTGTATTATATTACTACCACACACACACATACACACTAATTTACCCGTGTTAAATTATATCGTTATTTAATAGTCATTATGTGTGGCTATACCTTTAAGTACTTCAGCCAATTGTATTTCAGAATTTTCAACCAAGCTTTCTTCCTTCTCTGTACCGATCACAGTGCCTCATGATCGGGAATAGGAGTATTGTTACATTTTTCCCATCGTTGGCACGAAGTTTAGGTAAGAAGATCTCCTGTCGCTGTTTCAGTGAAATATTAATCCGGACACAAAATTTTAGAATGCTGCAGGAGACGCAGATGGTCGCGTTTTGCTTAATTACAATTGCCCTCTCGATTGTTATATCACTGGCCTATGTAAACGATCAAGGTAAAGAGAATGCAGCTTACACGCCGATATTCTGATGTATTCATGACCTGTCTATATTAACTGAGTTTTCTTCATTGCCATACAAGACACAACTTGTTTCATAGTGACTTGGTTGAATTGCCTCTAGGACCCCGCAGACAATCGCCCTAGTTTAACGTTACGTCCTTACGTAGCAAACAGAAGTTTTCCTCAGACGACTGATCTGAGGCCAGTTTATTCCTCTAACAGTATGTTGGCGAAGGGGCGGGGAAGCAGATCCTTTGTCGGTTCACCCCAGAACCTAGTAAGCTACGTATTTTGACACTAGTGGATAAGAAGATTGGATACACAGGTATAGACGAAGGCTAGCATAGGAAGAGTTGCTCAAAACAAGTCCAACGTACTGGTCTCGTTGATTAAAACCGTGACCTTCCAAGGCTTCCTAGCATAAATGAAGCACCGTCGTTGTTCTTGTCTAGGTGTCAACACAAGGTGGCTTTGCAGCTCGGAGCAAAGATCCATTACCAGACGTCCGTCATCTGCAGTGTCGACATCACTATTCAGCAGCTCATTTGCCTAATTACCTTGTTATTGAATATTGGGATTGACTATGCATGCAAATACGCGGGGCTTTTTGTGGTCGGACGTTGAGACAAGAACCTTGCTGAACATCTGGGGTGAGCAGGATATCCAGATAGCGTTAGATGGAAACTTCCGAAACAGCTTTGTCTACCGCGACGTTGCCCGGAGATTGGGAGCGATGGGGTTTGACAGGACGCCAGAACAATGCAGGGTACGGATTAAAAGTCTGAAGAGGCAATACTTGTTAGCAAAGGAGGGTAATCTGCGAAACAATGGACAGTATCACAAGATATGTAAATTTTACGATACGATGGAGAGAATTTTGAGCAACCGCCCCGCTATTGACCCTCAGGAGTTAACCGACAGCGGCGCGGGTGGGGATGAGACCGGGGATGGTCTGGAAGAGGACGGCGATGATGCTCAAGACACCTACTCGGAGAGTATGGGCGAATGCCCCATTCCTCCAGAAACTGAAGTGAAGTTGGAATATCCAACAGTTCCTATTCCTATTCCTGTGAAAGTGACGGTGGGAAATAATAGTGAGTACAACCTCAACTTCTGTGTACTTAATAGATTCAGTATTTTTAACGTTTGAATGATGGCCTGATGATGCCTAATCATCGTTCACACCCCACAGGCACCTCCTTGAGACCAAATAACGGCAGCCAGTCAGCCAGCATGTCCGCTACAAGGCCTAAACGACCCAGAAAACGTTGTGCCAATTTCCCCATTGAGAAGCTGATGGAGCAGTTCCTCGAGCAGAGTACTCAGGCTGAGGAGAACTTCTACCGGATAGAGGAGCAGCGCTTGCAGGCAGAGGATCGCCGGAGGGAGGCCGAACATGCTAGAGAACTCCACATGCTTCAGATGCTTGGCCAGATGTTTGCAAACATCTCCTCCCGCCCTGTTTCCGCAACTACCTTATCCAGCAGGACTGTACCACACACCCATGGCCCTGCGTACTCCAATGCCTTCCCCACTAGTACACGTGACACGCCCAGCCACCCCAGATGTCCTTCGCCCAGAGCCGACTGTTTTAACCAGCAATGCCACCAATCAAACCCAGGTCACCAGGCATTAGGTACTAGCTTTGGTATCACCTGTGGAGCCTCAATGTGGAATGTGACAAGGAAGAGAAGAAGGAATTGGAAACTTTATCCATACTGATGACAAAGCTCAGTGATAGGCCCTGCTCTCTGTTAGACCTACTTTTTGTGAGAACTGTATTGTTCATTTGGATAGTTGGCAAAATTGGTTGTAAATGTACATAAGAGAGACTGATGTTGACGATACTCTGGCACACCTCAACCGTTTAATCTCCCACTGTGTGTTTCCCCAGTGTTTGAACGCTACTTAAGCTTTGCGTCCACATCACATGGAGGCATGGATAATGACATCTTTTCACTGGTGAAGAGCATAGTCCCTCCACTGACATCCAAAAAACACAAGGGACAGGATGGAAGAATTGGCATCATTGGGGGTTGTCAAGAGTATGTCAAACAACTGTAGTTTGGCTTACAAAATAATAAGGAAATGCAATTTAATGCTCCCCTCATTTTTTCACTCTTAGAACTTGGTTTATATTTTATATATCCTCTTCTCTGTCCTGTAATTTATAGGTATACAGGAGCACCATACTTTGCTGCAATCTCTGCATTGAAAGTGGTAGGCAAAACTTGAGATTTTAGGATTACTGTAACATGTCTTTAAAGCAGCTTGTTTTGAGCCTTAGTGGCGGTCCAGTAATAGTGTTTCCTTGTCCTCTTTCTAGGGAGCTGACCTGTCTCACATATTCTGCACCAGGGATGCTGCAACTGTTATCAAGTCCTACAGTCCTGAGCTTATAGTTCATCCTGTATTGTGAGTACTCTTTGGAGCACTGAATGATGAGAAATATCTATCAGGGCACAGTTGCTCTTATCAGCTTGATAAGCATTTATCATATTTGCATATTATGAGAAATTCAAAAACATTTGTGAAAACTAACATTGGCAGTTCTTTTTATTTATACAAGCATTATTTATACATGGGGTATAAAGACGCAATTAAACAATTAAATGAAGTTATAGCAATATGAGCTACTAGTACTGCTGTGTACTTGTAAGCCAATTATATTGTGTATGTGTGTATCAAGGGACAGCCCCAACGCAGTGGAAGAGATCGAGAAGTGGCTGCCACGGCTGCACAGCCTTGTGGTGGGACCAGGGCTTGGGAGAGAAGATGCCCTACTGAAAACAGCCAAGGCACGTGAAACAAACCTGACTTTAGTCAGGCTTGGATACAAGTGAACTCGTACGGAATTGCAACACATGTAACATAAAACTCAAATTTAGAGCTGGTGTTTAATGTCTATTGACCAGTAAAATAATTGTACTTTTGATGAAATTCTACAATTATGATGTCTGAATATAATATTCTTCTCATTGTTTCTTCATTTCCTTTTAGGAAATTATAGAAAAGTCCAAAGCAAGAGATATTCCTATAGTCATTGATGCTGTAAGTCCCCAACCTTTCGTGATAACATTAAAACTTTAGGAAGTGGAACAGATTGGGTTTGACTTGCAAACACAGGTGTGTGTTGTACTCCAAAGGGCATGTGTGTTGTCAACAGGATGGATTATGGCTAGTTTCCCAGCAGCCATCTGTGATTCAAGGGTACCAGAAGGGCATCCTCACACCTAACTTCATGGAGTTCACCCGACTCTATGAGGCCCTGGTGGGTGAGACTCTCAATTTTCAGGCGTTCACAATAGCACAGCATTCTCCTCAATAGACGTGTCTGTGTGACATGTCTGTCTGTCATATTGCTCCCTCAGCACCACGAGCCTTTGGACAGTAGTGATCATCAACGAAATGCAATACATCTTAGTGCAGCTATGGGCAACCTGACTGTGGTGCTGAAAGGGGAACAGGATCTTATTACAGACGGGAGCAAGGGTTAGTATCAAGCCCATGCATGTACATACACACTCTGTACAGAGCTGGCGTTAAAATGTGTGTTGGTAATCCAATCAGCTGTAATTGTTTTGTAAACTGCCAGTAAATCCATGTTTCGCAAATTACGAGTTTTAGAGCTATTTTCACCTCCCTTTTTTTATAGGAAAGTGGACAAAAGTACAAATTGCACAACTGATCTGTCCCGATTTTGATCTAGACACAACCAGGATAATCTGGATACAAAATGCCAGGTGTAAACAGGGTCCTCCTTATGACACACTGTCATTGACATCAATAATCACTCTTGCAGAGGTCTGATAATATCCTCTTGTTTTCAGTGATCTCTTGCAGCCTTGCGGGCAGTGGGAGGAGATGTGGTGGGCAAGGGGACCTGCTCTCTGGATCTCTGGGTGTACTGGCCCACTGGGCATATGCTTCCTCAGGAAAAGCCAAAAGGTACACACACTATTTTACATTCGCAGTATAAAAATTACAATTACATTTACATATACATATACATTCACAGCATTTAGCAGGCACTTTTATCCAAAGCGATATACAGTACATTTGTCAATAGCTCAATAGGTCATGCACCAGTTATTGTAAGCAAACAACATTCTGTTAAAATAATGACAGCAGCATGTCACCAGGGCTAGCTTAGCTATATTTAGAACATGCATTATCTATGAACATATCATTCAATCCGCAAAGTAATTGATAACAGCCAAAATACCAGTAAAGTTTTTCAAATTTTCTAAGAGCTGATTCTAATATAGAGCAGGAAAAAGAATTTAATTTTTTTTGTTTTTTTTAAATAAAAGGGATAGAGACCGAAGATAAAGAATAGTCAGAGAATTTCAGTTGATGGGAGTATTATGAAGGAGAAAGGTCAGTAGCTGAGGTTTCCGAGGTAGATTCTGAAGAGGTGGGTCTTAATGGGCAGTTTTGGGCACTATGTTTACAGAAATTAGCACAATTCTGATTAAAAGTTTGTCCTGTTTCTCAATCTTAAGTAACAATATTTTAACCTTTCACAGTATGAATCCATCAATGGTGGCTGCATTCGGCGCTTGCTCTCTTACCAGACAATGCAACAGCCAAGCCTTTCATCAACATGGCAGATCCACCACCACCTCAGACATGATAATGGAGATTGGTTCTGCTTTCAAAAAACTGTTTGAAACCTAAAAAAAGATAACTAACCTATTAAAAATCAAACTAGATTTTTTTTTTTAAAATAAAATTACACTGTTAATAAAAATTGTTCAGCAAGGAAGAATTGAAATGTGGACTACTGATGCCAATATATATATATACTACTTCTACTGTTCCAACACAGAATTCACAATACCATATTTATGTAAAAAATAATTACATGCACATAAGTATATATGCATTTAGAAAACACCCTCGTCCCCATAGTTGGGCAAATGTTTTGCACCCTGTCACAAAGGTGAAGATGGAAATAGAACTTATTACTATGTGGAATATGTTACTGGAATTTAAAATAAAATATATAATTGACTTGGACTTTATTTAATTATTGACCTAATTAAGCAACCCCTATATACACTAAAAGTAATGTGCCTTTGTGGCCACAGAGTGGCATCGCTGTTTAGTCCCACTTGACTTTTCTAGTCCCTTTTTTGGGACTCCACAACTCTAGCTCCAAAACGATTTGTGTGTGTAAAAGTCAAGATTAAATCACTGATTAAATGTGTACCCAAAGCATCCAACGTTCTGTTAATGATTTATTCACTGACAAACATAATGCATAATGAACTGTATTTCAAAACTCTATATGGTAAGCGCATGCGCACAACCAATCAGAACTAGCGATTCATCTAACGTTAGCTAGCTGTGCTAGTAGTAGATTGGTGTTGGTGTGTATGCCAACTTAACGCGTGTAACAGCAGGCAAAACTGTCTCGGGCGGCCATACACAACTTAATATAAAAGAAACAAACATTCAGTAAGGTAAAGTTTTTGCATAATATTTATTCACTGGCGAGACAGATTTAGTATTATGTTTTAGACGTACTTTGATTAGTACGGTACCGTACTATCGCTAAACGTTAGCTAGGTCGCAGAAGCTACGGAAGCTAAATGATGCCTTATCGATAAGTACAACTCTAGAATAGTATTAGGTGTTAACCGCATCCAACTATGTCAAACCCTTTTGTTTCAGCTTATTTTAATATTTTGAATGAATGTAGCGTTTAACGTTACATCGATACGTGACGCTATGTCGTTTCGCGAATAAATGAAATGGTTCAATATTCCGTAGTATTTGTTGGGTCGTAATTGTTTGCATTGATAGTTAAAGTGATCCAGTGCAATAATGTGGAATGTCTTAGACGTAATGCATATTGTATTCAATGCAACTAAATATGCCAGACTAAAAAAGTTGCCTAAGCATGTTAGCTTTAGCTATGGTGGCTTGTTGCTGAAACGGCACTAACAGTGGTTTAAGCTTAACGTAAACACTTCAGTGTGTGGCTTTGCTTGCGTAGTTAGTTGCCCATATCCTAGCTAGTTTAAACTGCAAGTCGCTTCTCGGGTGGTTGCGCTAAATTAAGCGTCATCGTGAAGAAAATCCCTGCTAGTCACCAAGTAGCGATGCCAATAGTCTGGCGTTTGGTTCGCCCCGTCTCCTAATCCGTTCAGTTTTAATTGTTCTCAAAATATTTCCTCATTCTTTTTAATTTATGTATACAAAATCTGTATACACACATGGCCATCGCCTCAAGCGTTGTTTGCACATCTGTAACCCCCTTCCTCCCACTCCTCCTTCAGTTTGGAACAAATGTAGTTAAATCCACCTCACTTGAATCATAAAGCTTACCTTTGAATAACTGAATCCAATCGAGCCCCCGAAGAGATCATTGGTTGCAAGACAGACCATTGTCAGTTATTTACTAGATTTTGCTATGTTGTTATGATATTTACCAAATCTCTTAATTTGGCAGTGCAGCAGCACATGATATATTTACAAGCTCAAATTTCGCTCCTGATAATTCCTGAACAAACTGGTTGTGTTGTTAACAGGATCACTGGGTGGCGTTGCCCGTGATAGAGAGGTCCACAATGTTGAACCCAACCAATGGGGATCCTGTCCACGTAGTTGCAAATTATGTTGAGGAATATCTGGATCTTGTTGAGTCGCTGCCGTTCGACTTGCAAAGGAGTGTTTCCCTAATGAAGGAAATTGATGCCAGATATCAAGGTAAAAAAACGGATTAATTAGGAAATGTAGAGGGAAATATTTGGTTATGTAACATTAATGTATAAGTGTAAAAGGTAAAGAATTTTTGTAAAGACTTTCTGAATGTATTTATCCACTTATATTTCTGATTCCATTCTTTTACCTCTGGCAGAAGTTCTTAAGGAGCTTGATGATGCCTATGAAAGATATCGCCGCGAGTCAGACCCACTCCAGCGAAGAAAACTTCAGTTATCTATTCAGAGGGCTCTGATCCGCAGCCAAGAGCTTGGAGATGAGAAGATCCAGATTGCAGGTCAAATGGTGGGTAAACGAAAATGTTTTTTGCCTGTGATGAATAGTTCTGGCATGTTATCATTATCTTGTCTTCAACTTGATATAAAATACAGACCACATTCAACTATTTTTCTACTGACACCTTTTGTCAAAACAGTAAATCAAATGGGTTACAAAATACAACTAAATAGTTAAGAAATAACATAGCGATCTTAGCGTAGCTGATCAGAGTTTTATTTTATTTTTTACATTTACCCATTCGAACGACAAGGGTGTCATTTTTGATTACATATACATGGTCTAAATTGAGCTCATAATGATAACTTAATGATAAAACCTTGTCTATAGTGACTTTAAAGCAATGCTGAACTATTATCCTTGTCATCTTGTAACTAACACACCAATTGTCTATAGACCTGAAAAGTCAATGGGGTCCTTTGTTGCAGGTGGAGTTGGTTGAGAACCGCACACGGCAGGTGGATTGGCATTCTGAGCTCCTCCATACCTCTCAGGAAAGTCCAGAGAGCCACGTCCCCACTGTTACATCCATGACAACCACTGTAACGCCTATAGTGTCATCTTCATCGGCCGCTATCACTCCAGGCAAAGCAGGACACCACGACAAGAGGCGTGACGAGGTAACCCCAGGTTCAGGTGTTGTTGACAAAGCAGGGGGGAAACGCTCGAGGCGGCAGAAGAATGGAGAAAATCGAGAAAGTTATGGGGCTCTTGATCAAAACGAGGATGCAGGCATGGGAGCGTCCCGGGAAAAACGGGCCAAAACCTCCTCTAAGAAGAAGAAACGGTCGAAGGGGAAGTCTGAACGAGAGGTGTCTCCTCCGGACCTGCCCATTGACCCAGATGAGCCAACCTACTGCCTGTGTGAGCAGGTCTCCTATGGGGAGATGATTGGCTGTGATAATGATGAATGTCCCATTGAATGGTTTCATTTCTCTTGTGTGGACCTCCATCATAAGCCCAAAGGCAAGTGGTTCTGCCCCAAATGCAGGGGTGAGAATGAGAAGACGATGGACAAAGCCTTAGAGAGGGCTAAAAAGGAAAGGGCATACAACAGGTAGCTGCCCAGCCTGGCCCTGAGAACATTAACGTATTCATGTTGATTTGGTCTCCATTTGTTGTATTTTTGTATTGATTTGATATCAATGCTGTTCAAGATGACAAGTTCCAAGAGGGATGTCTTGTAAATAGTTATTTTTGTAAGTGCTACATAGCTGTAAAACAAGATTACTCCCTCCTGATAATTTGTGAAGCGTACATATGTAATACAACCTGCACGTTTTGAGCCAACTTTCCCGCACTTACACCCATATATTTAGAATTGGGAAAAGCTGTATCATGCATGCAACATTGTCTATTCTGAATTAACAATAAAACAGTTGTGGTTTCAGCCAGTTGTGATGTCATCATACATGAGTGCATTTGGTAATAAATATAGTGATTTAGTAGTTTGACTTGGAAAGTTCAAAGATATACTAATATCCAATTAGCATGTGAAAATAGTTCTAAATAATGCTACCACTTCATGATAATGGAAATGAATAGTACAGTATGCCATTTTGTCACCAAAGTAATTGATTTGTGACACTAAATTTATATAAACTTTCTGGTTTACCAGTTCTTTTGGAGAATGTATGCCACCCAGTTGAGTATACTTTTCCAACCAATGGCCTTTAACTAAGGGCTTTGCAGAGATTACACTAGCCTACAACTATCAATGTCACCTGCAGTCTACTACCCTTTTCCAAAATGGCAACATCTCACATGCTAAACAAAGCGTTACAAAGTGCTATTGATAAGTCATGCCTAAACTTATTTTCCATTTAGATTTTGTGTGATGACAGTTGGTTTCACTGTTCTATATATGTACAATTACAATAATATAGAATTAACATTGTTAAATGTGTGGAGACGGGCAATTTTAAGACATGGAGATACAGTACCATTAAACTTGAGTTAGGACATGAAGCATTTTGATATTTTGGAGTTATTTCAATGTTGAAACACTGACTCAGTTAATAGAAATCGGAGCCCATAGTTAAATTGTTTTATCAAAGTAAGAATGCCATAACCAGAAGTCTTGATCTGGCAATATAAAAGGAAGATGCGATGATGAGTTTACTGTTTATTTACAAGTGCTGAAAAAATGACATGGGGAACAACCAGTGCAAAACCTGTACATAAATTCAGATGCATTCTTATGTACATGAGTACAGAACAGGAACGTGAATACACTCTTTTCTGTCATGCATGTAACAGTTCACAACACAGCAAAGACATGATTTTAAGGTTTGGGGTCAAAATGTTGCAAATCCTCCTGAGGAAAGTTGCGTGATCAGATGGGAGCAACAAAAAAAATGCTTGGGGCACACACAAAAAAAAAAGCCCCCCTCAAAAAAACTATCACTTCAGGGGTACAGAGTCAAAATGGCCCCCCATGACTTTTTGATATATCCTCAAAACATTTCACCTAAAATCAGTCACAGGGATTTATTACAGCAAGACAGCACACACAGGCAATGTTGGCAATGGCCAAAAACTGTCCTCAGTGAGAAAAGATTTCAAAAAGGCAAGATTCAGCACATTTCCCCTCAAACCAAAAAAAAAGGAGAATAGAGGGATAATTGGTACTAGTGGGCAAGAAAGAAAATATTCTATTAAGGGAAGGTGAAGGTAAAGTGCATAAAAGCTTAAAATTAAAAAGGTGTGAGGGCTCCAAAAATTAAGAAGGCGCTCCACTAGCACACATAGCTTAATAATCGGAGAGCAGTCACCAAGGCAATGTGGTCAACTGTCTCTCCAGCTCTGTTCTACAACGGCCGACACACGCTTCTCATACTCCCGCTTGTTTTCCTGGTAGAGTTGAGCTGCCTGACTGTTAGCTGGACTGTTAGGGTTTGGTTCGTCAAGCAGGGACTGGGTGACAGAAAAACACAAATAAGACTAAGGAACATACAAGTGCATTACACTTTAAACATTTAAAATGTACTAGCAGCAGTAGAATAAGAGGTGATTAATTATTCTGGCATATTATAATGGTGCCTACCTGGATGGAAGTCAGAATAGAGGATACATCATAGGTAGGACTCCAACGATTTTGTAGAATGTCCAAACATATACTACCATCTGCATAAACTGTAAATACAAATAAGACCATTCCCACATTGAATTCTGCAAACATTTCTCTAGATTTGCTTGTGGATGGAATGTGGCAGAATTCTTACCATTTGGGTGAAACATCTTTGAAACAAATCGTACTGTGGGGGGTTTGTTGGGGTATTCTTCTGTAAACTCTACAGTCAGCTTAAATGTACCTAGAAAACAAAACAATCTTTACAACCAGCCAAAATACCTGACTTAACTTCACTAAAATCCCTTTGGTAACTACATTTTGTTGTGTTTTCCTAACCAATTGGATTTCAACAAATTGATTTCAACACATTGCAATTGTAAAAAAAAAAAATACTATTACAAAATAACTTTAAATTACAGTGATTAATCATAACTCAAATGACTAACACTGAAAGAATATTGAGAGTAAACCAACAAAGCCTAATCTTTCTAGGCATGGAGATTAGAAGATACAGGTACATGTATTATAAATGTAAATATTCTGAGGGCCATAAAAAAAGGCAGTGTCGAATGCGGAGTGGAAAACAGATGACTTGCCAGACGTATTGTATTGTATCCATTTTGTGTTCTATTCTTGTATGCCAGTTAGTGTTACAGTGCATGCTAAATATAGGGCTACAATAAAGGCACACTTTGCTCTATATATTTAAATAACAAAGTAGTAATGCATCATACCGCTTATCAAATATCAGATTACTGACAAACAGCATGATATACTTACCATCCTCAAAAGGTGTTCCCTCTGGGCTGTAAGAATAAAATAAATATACATTCCCTTATTGGATCCAACAATAAACAAAATGTGATCTCAGTGTATGTGTGTATATTTAGGGTTTGCATCAATTTCTTACCCAAATATCACTGCATTCCACACCATGATGTTGTTCTCAGATGGGGCACCACTAACACCAGCTGGAGGGTCTTCCTGTAACCTTCAGTACCATGGAAAGGAAAGAAAGTTAACGCATTGACAAATACCACATTAACATACTATATAAGACCCCCTGACACATCCATACAGAATCAACAGTGTTCTGAATTAAAAACTCACATTTAGGGTAAAGGATCATTGTATAGGTTGAAGCTTAGAGATGAAAATGGTTCTATTTTGCAGTTAGAATGGAACCTTCTATCTGCAATCTAGTGCGGGAAACCAACTTCCTTCTGCCAGTCACAATGGTCGATGGCTTGACCAGCCACTTTCACAATTTAACCAGCCAAAATTGAAGTATAGAAGTATAGAGTAAAAAAAAAGAGTAAATAAAATGTTTGATAAAATTCTTCAATTCTACTGCCTAAAATAAAAATAAGTCAGATACAGCCAATGCCCTTAGTTTTCCTGTTAATGGCTTCTGGTTGATTTTGAATGTTGATTTCTCTGAAGATTAGGTTATCAATTTTCCACAAGAGGCTAAATAATATTAACCCAATATTCAGACTCAATGACCATTTTGTTATCACTCTGAATTCGTCACTGAATGCTGCACAACATTTGAAATGTGGGTGGGGATTCTAGAACTCTGATTTGGTATGAAACTTTGTAGCACCTGAGGTTCACTTGTAGTATGACCCTTGCTAGCCAGATGGGGGCACTAAAGATCAAATATAATAAAAATAAAAATCTAAAAACCTACATTTCCTGTACCTTTGTATCATGTTACAGATCAACTCTAGCCAACTGATATTTAATAGCAAATTAACCAGCAATTAGAATGGTAGTTTTATTCAGACTAAAAAATAAAAAAATATATATAAAATTAAGAGTGTAACCGTTTTATTCAATATGCCCACATAGACCTAAGTTAAACCACTTTCCGGATGGATTTGCTCTACTTTTTCTGACTTTGGATAGCAAGAAATTTCAATGAAGACGATTGTCTGTTAAAAACTATATACACTAATAAAAGGAAAAACTCGCAATACGTGTAACATTAACTTGATCAATTTTCCACAAACACAAATAAATATGATATGCCCAGTGAAGAAAACATTACTGCGTACCGTACATTTAAATGTTAACGTTACCTTGCCGAAAGATAGTTAGCCAACACAACAAATTATCGAGCACTTAATTCATTCTTTGATAGCGTGGATCATTAAAGGATAAACAAGTAGCCACAGGACAATTAATTCAAAAGAAAAGCTTATATTGCGTTTAGGTTGTTGGTGTGATTTAATATACGTGTAAAGAAAGAGGTTAAAGCTCAGTTGCTAGCTAGCTCATGTTAGCCTCACGTTAGCTTCGCTAGGCTAGGCTTGTTTTTGACACATCATACTACCACCAGTTCCTGGGAAAATCAACTCACCGTTTAAAATCTCTCATAAGTCGTCTTCTTGCAGGAGTAGACATCGCTAAATGTGCGTGTTACTTAATGACGTCACTGATATTTTCAAGTAAGCGTAATTTCCACGTTATATTATATATTGATGATTGTTTTTACACCATCACAGTACCGCAAGTCCGCGACTATCCTGTATTTTTGCGTAGCTCCCAGCTGAATAATCTGTGGCCTGGCTAGCTAGAATAGCGAGGTAGATCGGGCGATACCACTCCTCAAAAAGGGGAATGTTGAAGCCCTTCGAAAAGCAACGAACAGAATACGTATGTTATTTCCGTCAACACGGCATTATATGTTACATTATGGCTTATGGGTATAGTTTTAATAAACAATAACCACAATGATTCAGTGAAAAGGTTTGTATTATGCCCGTACTCTGCATAACATCCCCCATCCATATTTGAGGTTCGCGTCCGTCATAAGGCGTGGTTAAAGTGACGTGGTGTTTGTGCAGTGTTGACTATGAAAAAAGAAGGCTCGACGACAGGTGAATGTCAAAGCAAAGTGTACCCAACAGCCTACATGAATGTTCGTACACGTGAAGTTAGAGGGAGGGATAGACATAATGCATCAAGAAGGGTTTAGTCAATCAATTCATTAAATTTCTGTAAAGTGTAAATATAATGTTAAATATATAAAAGTTTTTTACAAGTCACAGAAATCTAGTTTTTATGATTTAGTTGTCAAACCATGGAGTAGGATCAAGGTAACATGCATTTGGATTAAGGCATTGTTTCAAGACATAACTGCATTTGTCTACAGTAAATATTTTATTGATCCCCTAAAAGAAATGTAGGGTGCATATAAGAATTACAAAGCTTTTTGAAAGATAACCAGGATATCAAATGTAGTCCATTTAGTTATTTAGTAACTCAAAACTCAAGAGGACTTAAGTATAAAACAAATGTACAGTCCTAACACTGCATCTACAGCTCCGTTCAGAACAAAAACAATTTGTGACTGTCCATTACAACAACAAATAATTCATATAATAAGTATGGAATTAAGGCAGATCAATGTTTGTTTAGGCTTACATGAATAACAGCAACAAGAACAGACAGCTGACCAATCAGATCCACTGGGATTCAGGACCCATGGTAAAAAAGCATGGTGCTGAATAGAGCATGGTCATACAGCTGTTGTGCTTTCACACACTTTTGGTGCTCTACTTGGCTTCCTGCAGTACTGTTGAAAATGGTCTCAGGTGTGTCCCCGTTGTTGTGATGCTGGTAAAGGAGCATATCCGATATAGGCTCCCACGCGTCTGCCAGTCCTGGCTGGCTGTGACCATTGTACTCTGCAGCTGTAAATGAGACAAATTATGAAAATAAAGGGCACACAGGTTCACATGGTTTGAAATCAATATTTTGACTATACTGACGCTACCTAACAGAACTGCAGCAAGGGTATGAATTTAAATAAATTAATCTTGTTTTGCACAATTCCCATTTTATTTAATACATATTTTATGCATACTGGAAAGCCCTCAATAAACACACCTAGGTTAGCCGTGTTCACAACGTTGATCAATTGATTGCAAAGTACATTCCAGGGAATGTTGTATAATTACTTATGTTTTCCCATTAGACGTACTATCAGCGCTGCATGGCACACTGCCCTAGTTAACCTGGCACTTGGTTCATGCATTGCACTGGTGCAGTCAAGAAATGTTCTTTACAGACATCTACATGTGGAACAGGCCAAAGCTAGACACACCAATCACAGGCGATTTGCTAAGCTAGGAAATCAAGACGGCCCAATGAATAAACAGACTTCGAGGAATATTACCATGTCTGTTACAGATTTTAATATCTGAAGAACTGCATTATAAAGGTATGTTACTCATGAGAAAGGGGACAGGTCATTACTGAGGCATGCAAAACACCTCAAGAAAAGTGCAGCACACTCATAATTATGAAATATATCAACATTTAATGAGTTCACATAGGCAAATACAGTACTAAAACCTTAGCAATGTCATTTCCAACTTGCATCAATACACAGTCAGCTAAAAAAGATCCAGGCACCACCATAAACCACCATCATATTAAATCCTTTTTGAGATTAATCTGTTGGAAGATGGTAAATGTCCGAATTCTGAAGCGGTCATGAAATCTAGGTTTCATTAGTGCCTGTGTCATGTCTTGAGTATAACCAATTAAGCGTAAGGGTCATGAATAAATATTCACATGTGTGATTGTTAACATAGTCAACACCCCTATTTCAAACGATAAACAAATCAACAATTAAGCACATAGACTCCTCTGCCACCTACTTATCTTATTAAAGATAAGTAAGTCCACCAATAAATTCAAACACCAAGCCCTCTTGCCACTACATATCTCAGTATGCGACACCCATTAGCTACAGAAAAGCTGCACAGTGAAGAGTTTAAACAATATAAGCTACAATCATGTTAGGATATGCTTTGGCGTAAGGTAATGCTTGAATATATAAAACAGAACAGCAGATGCAATAAAGATAGTTGAGCAAGAAGTTCTTATAAGGGAGAATACTTTTCATATAACAAGGCCTAAGGCACTCTTTGGGAGGCCTTTATTGGCAGTTCATTGTTTTACACAATGACAAACCAGATTTAACTAAATATATTTAAGGGGGTAGGGTTGCTTGTGCCACTTTATACTGAATATCGACACTAAAAAGCAGCGTTCAGGGTAATTCAGCCAATTATTAGGCTATGTTTATATTTATATTTCAAGAATTCATTAAGAATCAAATGAAGACTAAGAAAACATGAAATACTTTCCTTTCCATTTTTTAGAGGACGAGTGATGGACAATTAGCTAATGCAACAGAAGGTAAAAGGTCTAATCTGAGTATTCGTGGCAGTGAGGTCATGAGGCTAATCTCATAGGTAGCGGCCAACCTGGCATTTCGTTCTGCACGGTCTACTGTTGCAATCAACAGATCAACATTTAGGTTGTAGCCTATTTTTGCTCTTTTTACGCTGCACGTAAGACAAAATGATATGCAGGACTGCAGCCCTGTGGATTTCGCCCACACAGCCTTAGGGTCATTCCAGTGTGTAAAGCACACATGGCCTGTAATAGCACTGATCAGACCAATGGGCGTCAAAGCATTGCCATTGAAATCTAGGACACACTCTTGTAAAACTGTGCAAAACAAAACGCATTGTTTGATTATCTGCCTAAAAAACTTAAAGTACAAAACGTTATCTAAAGAACACATCATTTTGAGTATATTCAGGTAAATATAATAAACACAAAGAAAAGCATAAAATGGAGTACACACAAATCTTGATATTTAACATTTGTCTTTAACACATCTCTATCTCAAGCTATGCAAACAATCAGCTGGAAAACCATAGCCAGATGGTACCCAAAATATATTCTGTAGGAATATTAGAGTGTGCCAACGCAGGCCCACGGCTACAAATACACACAAGCCCTTTACAGGTAGGCATACGAGTTGGTGCAGCGACAGGGGATCTGCATTGATGCCACAGTGATGATGTCCAGCTCTTTGGGCACAGGGCTTGGCCTGTCCATTCCCCCTTGGTCCTCACACTGGTCCATAGGGCCTGGCCCGTGTGGCAAAGCAAACCCATTCATCCCATTGCCAAAGGGCCCTGGCCCACCTGAGCTCATGGTTGCTGCAGACTCCTCATTCATGCTTTCCAGCTGGTCCTCCACAGCACCACCCAGTGGCCGATGCACGTTCATCATATCTGGTGGCAAGCCCAGACCTGAGAGCCAACAGACACATTGCAGGGGAAGGGATTTTAACTTATTTAAATAACCCAACATAACCTGGTTTGTCAACATCATCAAAAACAGAATAGTATACCAAATATGAAAAAATCCATCAAACAATATTCTGTCTCATGGGGTGTATACGCTTTACAATTTACTAAATAAATATTTGACTTGCTTTTTGAGTGCTTTTTATTTTCACTTCCAATATGTGAGTTTACAGCATAATATATAGTTTACCATTAGTTCTTGCTTTCTTTATTTGACTGACTTCCATGCCATCAAATGACCTCTTTCTGTTAGGCACCCCGTTCAGTAAGCCCCTCCCCTGGATAATGGGGTGAGAGAGGGCACCATTTTGGGCAGTGGCAGCTGGGCAAAACCCAGTAAGCTGGCCCGGGGACAGAGCCAGGCTCCGCTGAAGGTTCTGGGCATTGGAGAGGACTTCGGCACACTCGCGGAATCCCTGGGCATGGGCCAGGTCAGCAGCAGTCAGCCCACTGGCATTCCTCATACTGCACAACAGAAGGGCAGAGTGTCAGAGAGACCACCAGTTTTTGTTTTTATAACCACAAAAAAGCCACAGCATACACACATGCACTCCACTACACACACACACTATATATAAAAAATAGACCTCTCTCACCACTCAGACCCCCAACACACAAATTCACTCTCACCCTAAACACAGACGTACTGTACACACACATAGACAGACTGCCTGCACTGCTCTACCCTCTCACATCCTCGTCATCCTCATGAGAGATGACGACTGATCCTTTATTTTGGATCATTTGCATCTTCCACAATACAACTAATATTGTATCTGTGAACGACATATCCAAAATAAGGGGGAATAACTGACTGCTGCAAAAAGACACGATTAACAGGGCTGTGAGAATGCACTCTTAATTTGAAAAAGCACGCAAAAATATAGCACGCAAGTTGGCACAGTATATCTGATGGTTGATATTGTAGAGTTGTTATACGTGTGACTGTGTTCCACTGAACTCAAAGCAGATGTATTTTCAGGATGATGTGAATCCCTGGAAGCTTCACTTTTGCCAATGAATGACATCATCATCATGGAGATCAAGGCGGTTTAACAAGGCCATCACTATATATCTTCAGAACAGCTGTGGGTCGTAGAAACTCAAGTAAATGTTTGATGCCTAAACAAAGTATTCTTCAACGGTGGTGTACTTGTTAATCTGATCATCGCATGATTTAATGATTGCAAAAAGACATCCTGAAAAGGTGAAAAAAGTAGTGTAGGAAACGGCAACCAAGACAGCGAAGAATTCATGTAAAAACTGATGTCTTCAGAGAAGTTTTCCATTACTGTCGCGAGAATGACATAAGGACACAAAGATTTCTATAGAATGTAAGGATGTTTAAGGATGTCCTTCAAGCATATGCAATGTTTTCTGCACAAGGTTGAAACTTTCAGGAGCCCAGTGACTTCTTGCTTGAGTTGAGAAAGACAAATGTATCAGCTAGACAGAAGCAAAATAAAAAACAATATAAACCAAAAAAGGTATTGGTAAGGCTATCCGTAATTTAGATTCAAACATGTACACCACACAGTTCTGGTAATCGTGTCCAGTTGCAGCAGACATCTTGTGGTTTTGTAGCTGGAATTATGAATGAGCAAACAACTCTGGGATGCATGGATTTGGCCCCTATAATACCCAAAAATAGGTCAACAAATACTTCAATTGCCATGTTCTGATGTTAGTTAGAGGTATTCTCTTTATGGCACCAATGTCACTGGGTGATGACGCGACAAGACTAGCCTATACACAAATTAAGTTAAATTATAATAAGCCTATATACAGTACCAGTCAAAAGTTTGGACACACTTTTCCATTCAAGTGAATGGGGAAGTATATCCACACTTTTGACTGGTACTGTACATAATTTCATTTTTTTCATGCAAACAATATTTTGCATCAAGAGCATTTTATGCAGTAAAACTATAGAAAAAGGCCAGAGACCTAAGCTTTAATGCAGACTTAAAGCAAGACAGAATATAAATAGGCCATTGCCTAAAGTAGTTCTAGTTTTCTTTTATATATGTGTATAAAGCACCGGGAAGAGCACCAACTAGTGTTATGAAATTAATGACTTCACTATGCCCAGAAAAGCAACTCAAAAACATAATAACATTTAGTTTAGCTTTAAATGTTGGGATAGTGGCTCGGAACATGGTGCAATGACATATCTGAAAACACTACCGCACTTGTTCTGAGGCTAAATGCCATTGCATGCATTTTGTGGCAATGAGTTGCTGAGAAAACAACTAGGTCTTTGTATAAGAAGTAGTCCCTCTGGCTCACGTGTGAAGGCCTTCACTTCCATTTCAATCTTTCTTTCAAGGGCAAAAAATAAAGTTTAATGTCTGTGGCACCTTAAAGATAGCAAGCAATGCAACAGGCAGAAAGAGGAGTATGTGAATATCATGTAAGACATACTTGTTGAGTGATTCATGGGTTGCTAAAGAAATACATTCTAAATTATGTATTTGCTGTTTGTCGGTAAAACCAAGTGACATTGAATTACATTATATATACATATACATTATAACTGAAAACGTATTTTTGGTCATTTTATTCCTGTTTGCTCATTCATACTGTTAAAACTACATACTGTTAAACTGTGCTTCCTCTGAATTCTTATCTAAAACAGGTGAACAAACTTCAAATAAACCATTCTGTTCAGGAAATAGTGCGCATGAAATTTTCTGTAAAAATCAAAATTAAAACAAAATCACACATGAATTTGCATACACATCACCCGCCCCCTTCAAATTAACGCTTCCAAAAGAATTATCCTTAAAAATGTTGACAGATTTTTGATTTGTGTAACATATGGACTGGTCTCACTCAAAGGAATATATTTTCCTCTGTTCAGTACAGCAACAGCTTTGTTTCAAACAATTTCTGTATAATCATTGAAACAGAACAGAAGTTGTTTTTCCCATGGAAAAGAAGTGTTCCCAGGGACAGTGGGTATGTTGCTTCACATGAGCAGCAAATGGACAAAAGGTGTATCCTTTTTGTGCAGGGAAGATTAATGTTTTATGAATTAACACTGCTATGAATCTGACTTTTGCCCTACATCACAAAAGTGGATACTTGTGAATATACATTTGTGATTATGAGAGCAGCACAAAAATGCACAGGTTTCACTGGTTGCCAACAGACTGGTGTATATATACATGTATTTTGATATCACATTTTCTATATATAGCTTTTTAACCAAATTGCTCTTTGACTAATTGTAATTCTGGTTCATGTAGCTCCCTTTATTAAAATACTGATACTGTACATCAAGTACTCCAACTGTAAAACTGACTTTAACTGTTTTTAACAATTTTATTGACAACTTAACACTTAATTAACTCTAAAATTACAAACACAATTATTTCAAACCAGAATTATTAAATTTGTGGGTATATATTTCCGCTTAAACTTCTCAATTTATTCTGTATTGCAATGTTACTATGTGTCCAATTATGTCCAATTCTGAGAAATCTACATTTTACAACCCCAAGTTCTTAAATTGTATTTTGTATAGCATATATTTTACAATGGCATCTTAGAAGTTTTCCTTATAAGTGAGACTAGCCATCTGTACATAGTTAAAAAATTTCCCAACCCAAGTTTGGCTTTTATTTTTTAAGGAAGCGTTAATTCTTTGTAAATACCTGGTATGCTTTGCTTTTCTGCCCTACAAACACCATCTGTATCTCCTCTTTCTATTCTCTAACCTCCCAGAAGCAACCTAGTGTCATGCTACATGTTGACATGGGACTGACATGATTAAAACCTGTCCACATACAGAGCTCCTATGGTTAGTTAACAAAATAAAAACAAATAGAAATAAATAAAATAAAAACTGGATATAGGAACAGTCATGGATAATAAGCAAAGCATGCAGGTCTAAAAATGTAACTTTTTTTTTTTTTTTGTTTGATTTATAAAATCCTAGCATTAAAACCAATCACCGCAAGAAATACCTCAACAGTTTGCCAGTGTGTAGATAGGAAGCGATAGTGAGAACACTCAATGCCACAACAGTGCGGCTATCCCAGGGAACGGGGCAGACTCAGCAGTTTCTATTCTCCCCCTTTCTAGGATTACTTGAAAAAACCAAGTCATTTCCAATTCAACGGCTGCAAAACATTAAGACGTACGGTTCTGTTTCTGTTAACAGTACAGAAAGTGTCTTTATATTGTCACTTTCATAAAGGAAAAGGTGACAAAGAGATTAGATGTCAAACAGACTGTATGATATCATTGTATAGGGTTAATACTGTAAGTGACACAAAATAAAACAGTTATTTGTATAAGGCGAAATATTGTGTACAATAAATTGACAGTAAAGAAATCATTGCAACAGGATGATTGTTAGCATTGTACAATTAATAGTTTAGCTAACACTGCTCTGCCTATCTAACCCTTTTTCAGTGAGGTTCTCTAAGCTCCGTCTTTTACTCAACTCTATCCAATCGCAGCCTCTAGCACTAGCCTAGTTGGTCCTGTTATTAGATGACAACCATAACCCTTGAGGCTCATAACAAATAAAAATAATAAATATTTTTTTTATTGGCAGTTAGTCATAGTCAGTTCAGTTAGTAGACAAAGGCCTTATATAGTGGCTTCTTTTGTATCATTTTCATTAAATCTACTCTAGTTTACAATTGACATGAGGGGGAATAATAACATTTTAGAATGTTTGATCTGAATGTTTGATTCCATAAATAAAAAGATTGTATTTCATGTCATTTTTTCTTCTAAAAGAAATGGCAAGTGTGAAGCTCATAAATCATATTCTTGGTCAAGGAATGCAGAGAAGAAAGTGGAGACAGTGGAATTTGGCTCTGTGTGTGCGAAATCCTGGGAAGAATGTCTTTAAAAAGATGACAAATCCACGGTGATGAAGTTGATGGAAAGACGACGGCAGTTGAGGGAGTTTTCTCCATGAGTCCGTAAACAAGAATACTGTGAGTCCCCATGCTTCTGTACTTCTCAGATTCTTCCATCAGTGTTGTCCTCTACCTCCTCATTAATACTATCACCTTGATATTATGTATTATATACATATATTGTCACATGTTACCCATTAGAAGTAATAGGTTTACCGAGTTACTGAGATATGTGTGGGACAACACAGGAACTAAGGGACTGACTAGAGTCCACAAACCTGTACTAGGGGCTTTATTAGAAAAGGGCTTTAGGTAATATTTGTAATGTTTTGGTATACCAGTATACACTGGTATACAAGTGAAATGGCCACAAGAGATCAGATCCCGGTCCAAACGTGAATCAAGAAAAGCTCTCTGTTGGTGGTGGAAGAAAGTGAAATTGCAGAAGTGCCAAAGCTACAAAGAGCAATATCCACAGGTCTAATATTACAAATCATAAAATAAATATACTATCCATCTCATAATCAAAAGCTATGAGGCCTTTGGACAATATGCCAAATAAATATAAAGGCAACAGAAAGAGGTCACCTAATGGAATTGTGTAATGGAATTTCAGATCAAATCCATCGATTCTAGTTCAACTTATAAAAAATAGACTACAGAAGCCATAACTGGTTTGAGAGCTACAGATTTTTTTTTACTAATCTTTAATTTATAGTAATGGTGGCAATCTTTACATAAACATTTGTAATTATACTTTATTATATTATATAGCATTACTTTGGTCATTGCACACCAATTAATATGCAATTCATAATGCTATTAAAACGTTTTGTCTACGCATATATGAATCAAACTCTTACTTCAAATACAAGCTTTTTGATTATCAAGTGATATTAATTTTAACAATGTTTGTTTACAGCTATTTAGAACTAACTAATCTATAGTCAGTATTTAAATGCACAATTCACAATTACATAATGATACTTGAGTTTCCCTGACAAATCTTGAATGAAATAAAAGATCAAATATATTAGGAGGATATTGTTTGATTATTTTAAAGAAACTGAAGCTACAAATGTACATCTTGTTTAACTATTTAACAACAGTTAATGGGATAATGTTATCATTATTTATTAGACTTAAGTGTAATGTTAACTTTGGAACTTCTAAAAGTTTTAAGTTGTCATGAGCCTCTTCCCCACCTACCTTTCCATTCTCTCTCTCTCTCTCTCTCTCTCTCTCTCTCTCTCTCTCTCTACAGTAGCTCTCTACATTTCTGTATTATGAGCTAATGAAATACAATTCCTAAAACCTGCAGAAGAAATCCCATATCACTGTCAGTATCACTCTGCCTGTAGACCAAATGCACATTGTATCAACCAAAGCCTTAATTGGACATGTCTGCAATAAAGCATTGAATTTAATAACCACTACAACCAGGAAGTTCAAATGTCATGGAATATTAAGTCTTAATCACAAGTAATGATATATCACCATTGTTTACAGTCAACTAATTAACAATGAATGCACCCCGGAGAGCTACTATAAATTTTTGGAATATTCATTTATTATCCTACTGCATATCATTTTAGTTCTTCTCCCACCGACTTCATAAAGCATGCATCACATAATGAAGACCATTTCCTTAATAACGTTATCTTAAATGTATTTAAAAATGTCAAATGGAGATGCTTGGTAGCATTGTTACCATGCCCAAAAGTAAGCAATGGGCAATTGGTGGTAACTGAATGGTTCTAAGCAGTTTTCCCATCTGGGCCAATCAGAATTGAACACGAGAGTCCATTACAAAACAGTTACAAGAGAGATCAGCCCAGTTTACATTGAAACAAGCTGTCATCATTAATATATTGATGGCATATGGAAAAGTTAACTCCGTATTACACTTGACAATGGAAATTATATTTATTAAAGTATTGATTGTTAACAAAGTGATGCAAATTCAACACAGCATATAAACCCCCTGGTAGTTTCTGGTGACTGAATACTGTATATTTGGTGTCCAGATGAAAAGGCACACAGCTCATTGTAGAACATTTAAGAGGGAAGGGAAAGTGAGTCGCTAAAAAATTAAAAAACTGGTCAGAATCTTAATTTAACAAACAAAACACTAATTTTTAATTTGTCTATCATCAGGTATTGTCAATCCATCCACAGTGATTTCTCAAACTGCAACCGAAATTATGTAAATAACTGTTGTTTTTGTTTTAGTAATTTCGGGTTTATTTAATTATATCAGGTCACCCTTTTAAATGTAGGTGTTGTTTTGTCTCCTATTTCTAAAGAGTTGGACACTTCAACAATAGAAATGTATAAATGTTCTGTAAATAGCACAACCCTGCCAAACCACAAAAACAGGTGCCAATAGCACAGGTGTGTCTACATGGCAGTACAGTGCAGCTTGCATATCCCCTTTCTAGAAACATGAGTGGATGGGGCAGTTAAATTCAGTCTGTCCACCTATTTATTTTCAAAATCCATTGCATTTATTAATTCATGCAACCGTTTTATGAACAGGGACTCCTCAGCCTCATTCAAATACTTCCTCTTAACACTATATGTGAATGATGATATCTAAAACTGTCCACTTAAGTAGAAAGTAATAGAAATACATTCCCAATACATCATTATTTTGTACACCATCTTCCAACAAATAATATGGAATTCTAATATGAACATAGTGAATGCAGATTTTTCATTTAACACAATAGAAATGTAACCTTTTCATCTGGACAGTAAAATGGAACAATAGACAAATGTGCATTTGGTCGTCAAGTTCAGCTGGGCATGTAAGACACTAAATAAAACAAAAAGGTTAACAGAGAAAGAAAACACACTCTGGTTTCAACAAATATCATGCAATATGTCCTACTAAGCTAAACAGTTGGTCAAACTTTACATTAAGTTGTTCTCATTCTTGTGTGTAATAGGGCTTATTTTGAGCCTTTTTTTTTTTAAGTTTTCAAAAAGTTTCACAGAACTCTTCCAAGTTTACATAAAGGGTAAATATCTCTATTTAGCTTTTATTACAAAATCACAAATTATCCTTGTAGAGTATCTACATCTAAAGCCAAATATATAAGCTATGTTTGGGTAATTACAGGGTATTACACAAAGAAAACAACTTAATGTGAATTGTTGCAACATCAAACAACAATTTCACAGTTTTATATTTATGTGTGTTACATTTTCAGGGGTGCACCACCAACCAGCAGTTACACAGGAAGTCAAGGTGATTTTGTCTGGTAACATTTATCTGGCCACACCGTGTCTCACAATTGTGCTATTTTGTTATTTTGTTATTTAGCAATCCATCCATGTTTTAGTATACAGGATGCTTAGTATGTTGTTCAGCCATGATTATCTACATTCCACTGGGAGGCATATTTATAATTTCATAGTTTATACTTTTGTAGCCCAGCCTGGAAAGAAAGCACCATTTCAGGGCAATGCCATGCTGTCTGATGACTTACAGAGGCCATACAGTATATATACAAAAGATAACCTACAAATGAGAAATACACGTATTCCAAATTTGATTTTTTTCACAAATATGTTAGTCCAGCCAATGTTTTTTTTCTAAAAGCTAAAGAAATTGTATCTGTATATGTCAAAATTAATTATTAAACGTTTGTTTTTGTATCATATCCCTTCACTATAGAGAAGATCTGGTGGTATCTAATAGGTTCTTGCAGGCTCTTGCTTGAGCTTTGGTGGTGATCCCTTGAAAATGTGTTGCTATGTTGTTGGGTAGTACAGTAGGAAAAAGAAAAAAAATTGGACAAGGAAGGGTGGTGTAACAGACTTACTCAGCTTTCGCCCCCTGAATCAAGAGAGCGTTGACACACTCCAGACTGCCCGCACGAGCAGCCTTGTGGATGGGCGCCTCGCCCACATAGTCCTGAGATGACAGAGACTGTGGTTATGCAAAGACTAATAAATGACTACACCCTGGAACAAGAGGAGGAATACACAATATTCAATTGTTTATATATTATATCTAGCCTCACCCATTCCATCCTTTTAGATTTCCATGATTGGGACACAAATAAGGAAGAATGGAAGGGTGTAACTTCAGGGCAGAACTTGAACTTTCCACCTGACTTCAACACCCACACAGCCTCTCAGACAAACATTAATAAGTGGGTGGACCCAAGTAAGGATCAAATAAACAGCAGCAAATGTCAGACAAGAGTTTAAAACAACCACACTACAGAAGTTGAATGCAATTGCAATGTAATTGTATATTAAAAAGGAATTAATTAAGTAAGTAAAAATAACAAATGATTATTTCCAGTGAACATAATTACAAACAAGTTGGTGATGCGGTTCACAACAACCAGACATTATGTCATCATGACCCACTAATCTGATTTCTTTCAGCGGTGCAGCCGAGCATCAAATGTGGCCCAGGCCTGAAGGCTGTGCATTAAAGTGTAACCTCACCCCCAGCTCTGTGCCTGATTCCACCCGGTGCACAATTTTGAAAAATGCAAAAAAGTATGCAAGGAGCTCAGAGACATTAACATTAATGTTAACATTTAAATTATACAATGTAGATATGTACCAAACCGGTCGAATCTACATCAGCACTGGCCTTGGATGATTTTAAACAGTAGATGGTGTGTTGAGCCATTCTCTACAAGAATTTCGAGAATAAAGTTACAAGAATAAAGTCGTAATGTTACGAGAAAATAGTCTTAATGCGAGAATAAAGTCGTAATGTTACGAGAAAAAAGTCATAATACAGGAATAAAGTCTTAATGTTACAAGAAAAAAGTCATAATACCAGAATAAAGTCGGAATCTTACGAGAAACAAAGTAAAAATATTATGAGAATAAAGTCGTAATTTTAGGCTACATGTTATTTTAGAGGGTAAATATCAGAGGAGCAGCATGTGTTAAAATGACGGACGTGGAGCATCTTGTCAAATTGTACTTCAGTATAGGTTTCACAAATAACTAAATACATAATTGTTCTCGTAACACTACTATTCTTGAAATCTCTGATTTCTTTTTCAACAATGTGGCCCTAAAATGCAGATTTTTATAAAAATGGGATTTGTCAATATTAACACCTGCATTTATTTTACAGTTCAAAAAAATTATTTAAGGGTGCAATTACACTTTAAAATACACAACAAAGTCATACACATACACATCAAAGTCATACACAGCCCCACACATTAGAGTGCGCAAAAAGCCCTGCTTGAATAATCTGTTGGAAAAGTAGGTCAGGTGACGCAGCAGTACACTGCAGGGGTCACACACACACACACGCGTGCTTCTCTTGCCCTTTTCCAGCATGCCTGAACTGAATCATGGCTTTTAATGAGGGAGTCGGGCATCCCAGTGGTCCTGGGAGGTCATCTCCTGGCTGAAAGTTCCTGGCCTTGATCCCCTACCTGGGCTTATTAACCTGGGCCCTACCTTCTCATCCTTTATGAGTGCTTGCAGTTCATTAACTCTGGATAAGAGTTCTCAAAAGTATGTAACTGAGTATCATCATAAACAATAACTTCATGTTGAGTATTCTATCCAGCGCTTTAAGAGTCCATTATCGGGATAGGGAAGTCTAGCGGTTAGGGTGGTCGACTGTTACCCAAAGGTCATGGGTTTGATCTCCATCAAGCCCTGCCTACCTGTACGCATACTTGAGCAAAAGACACCTAACCCTACCTGCGCCTTAATACTTGTAATTGTACTCGCTTTGGATAAAAGCATCTGCTAAATTACCTAGTTGTAATTATCATATTGTGTTAGTTTCAACCACAAAAAATATATAATGCACTTATTGTACTTACTTAGATAGAGCCAAATATGTAGGTCTGTGTGTGGGTGCTTTCCATTAAATGTGTTTAGCAGTGTCATACCTGTCTGTTGATATCTGCACCAGCTTGCAATAGCCACAACAAGCACTCAGGGTGGCCCCCGAATGCAGCAATGTGAGTGGGCGTTTGTGCAAACCTGGAGGTCACAGAGTTCACACCACAGCCGACCTGAACTAGACGCATCACACACTCCAGCTGTCAGACATAAACAAAAGTAGAGAAGCATAAAGACTAGAGACAAGAAATTAACATTATTTTAACATTTCAACAAGTTAGTGATGGGACTCGTCCTGCAGAGTTTATAAGTTACATTTATTTATATTTTTAGTCAGTAACGTTAGACTCTTTAGTGTATTTTATAAGGAATTAAACCGCGTCATTCCACCTACTGTGCCCACATAACTCGTCATCGTTGCGTCTTTTCAGAAATACGGACATTTGGGTCTTAACACATTTTATTTACAGTGTTTATTTACAGTGTTTTGTCATTAATGAGCTTGCATAGCTGTTCCCGCGCTCTCGCGCCACACCTGCATACATTTCTGGAATCGAACGTGGAAGATCGATTCAATATAAAAAGGTTGCTTAACATGTGAACTTAACATGCGAAAAACAGGAAGTCCTTCCCAAAACCATTATAATAATATGGAACAATGCATTGCTTATATCAACTGCCCGTTGTACTATAGCTAACGGACGTTATATTTGCTTACTACAGTCGCATAGCCTACCTCACCCGCTGTCATTAGCAAATGGCGAGCCACGGCTTATTCAAACGTTGTGCCAAAATTGCACCCCCACCACACACAGATATATTGTAAATTTGCCAAATGTCTGTACTGTTTTTTGATTAGACGATCCGTTAATTATTATGTGAATGCTGTCTTCAATGTTAACTGACATTATGGCCAGGCAGACAGATGTTCAAACGTTTAAAATAGTGCAAAAAATGAATCAGATAAGTTCTAATAATCTAATCGTTCTAATCATACTAAAAACTAGTGTTATAACACTAACGTTGACAGAATTGCTAAAATAATGTAGGCAAGGGAACAAAATCGGTAACGTTAGATCGGACAAATTCGGCAAGGAACCAGGAAGCTTTTTTTTCTCATGACATTGTTTCAAAAATAGCTCAGTAACGTTAGATGTACACTGTAAAAACAGCTCACAGGTTACCTTTCCAAAATGAGCGGCCCAGTGTATTGGTGTCCAGCCGTAGAAGGAGTCCTCCACAGTTAGGTCGGCCTGATTTGTGATGCACTGAAGATGGGCGCACAAGGCGCCGACATCCCCATCCCTGCACGCACGGTGAAGAGGAAAACGGACGTTCAGTACCTCTTCACTGGAGAATCCGGATTCGGTGCCCACCGACATTTTAGAAACTACTACTACGCGTAACAAGGTATTCAAAGACTCCTTTGGCACAGGTAAACTCGAACGCTAATGTTTATATTTTATCGTATAAGAGTGCCCCGAACGAAAATCGGCACACGCCAACGTTTCTGCATGCGTACGGCGCTTCTGCCTGACAACACAAAGAAGAGAGCAGAGTGCACGCTTCGGAGTGAAACTTGAGAAGGCTGCCAGTGAGAAGAAAACTGCGGACTGGGTTACCTCATGGGCGGATTGTGTTCATTCACTGGCTACATACAGTAGAAGGCGCCGAGAAGACACGGAGGCGGAGCACTCCAATGACATGGGAACGTGCCACCATTAATTTAAGCAAGCAGCATTAATAATCCCGGCCATGGTGACCCTTATTGGCCCTTTTACAGGTTTATTCAGGGTGGGCAATGGATAATGGAAAAGATAAGGAAATGGAAGTGAGAAAAAAAGCGTTTAATCTATAGTCCTGGAGATATAGGCTAGTATTTGTCTAGGTTTGTCTCTGTCTGTTTTCTGGCGCCGCGGAGTGGACTATGAAAGCCATTTAAGGGGTTGTGGGTAGGCACTAGGCAAGTGTAGCCTACATGTATAACGTTTTACCTCCAATCACGACATAATTACTTGTTTAAAAATAACTACAAAGGGATTTGTAGTGATGGCAAAGTGAAGCACCGGAGCTTTCAACACAAGTGTATCGAAAAAAGGTTAGTTACTCGAAGCTTTTCAAATCAGAGCTCCTCTCCACGAGGACCTCTGCTGGTGAAAGTTAGGGAAAGCGCTGTGTCGTAAAATGTTTCACTACCGACCAACACGAATCTCCTTAAGCAAATATGAATGGATAGATGAATAAATTAATGAATAAATTAATGAATACATAAATAAAGCATCTGTTCCATTGTATACTCCAAGTAGGCTAACTCTAAACAATAAAGATTAACATTTTGCATTGTGGATATGGACATTTTTCCTGTTTGTAAACAAATAAAAACCATGAATAGACACACGTGTGCACACACGTACACGATTATAGTGAATCTGTTCAGACCAACAATGTGCTGTAGCCCAGATAGGCAAGTCTTATGGAGGCTGGATGAATTATTCTGTAGAATTACTGGTACTTGGGGACTGGTGCTTAAAGGCTGGGTTGCACCAACATGGTTTGACTTTTAAACTGGATTAAATCCAGGTTTATCTAGTTTACAATTATACAATGTTAAAGCTAAATCTTTGATAATAGTTTAATTTTAAACAGTTTAATTTCCATTTAAACCTATATTAAATTGAAGTCTGTTGCACCAGCAATTTTGAATTTGTTTCAACTGGATTGGTAGTTATATTTAAACCATCTCTGGAGGAGGTTTATGTTAGGTTTATTTCAGTTTTATTGACAACATGGCTGCATATCTTCACTGGATGGGATTAGAGGAACGAGTTTTGATAGTGATTTTTCCCAGCGATATAGATTTACAAAAGAGTCTGTCATATACCTCAATGAGAAGGTTGGACCAGCTATCAAGCATGGCAGTGAGAGGAACTCTGCTGTGCCACCACTTCTCCAGCTCCTAGTGGCTTTGCGTTTCTATGCCACAGGGTGTTTTCAAATGGTTGATGGGGATCTTTTTGGAGTTCACAAGTCCACAGTCTGCAGAATTGTCAGCAGTGTCAAAGGCAATTGCATGTTTAAAGGGTCAGTATATTCATTTTGAGACCAGGAGGGATGGCCAGGATCTCTACACAACAATCAAATCTTTGACAACAGTCAACTTTGTGCACTGCTGGAAAGAGGAGAAATCAGTGGATACCTGGTGGGTGACTATGGCTATGCATGTTGCCCATCCATGATGACTCCTCTTTTGAACCCTCAGAGCCAGGCAGAGAAAAACTACATTATTTAACACAAGAACGGGACATCCCAATTGGCGATGGGTGCATTAGGCTACTTGGCGGAATATATATATCTCTACTCGCCGGGTTACCGGCATCTGCTACCAGACCCCTACAACAAATCCAAAATGCAGCAGCCCGTCTTGTTTT
>JAOEHI010000014.1:4386510-4417943 GCA_025447815.1 Percopsis transmontana
TTAACCCCCTCCCCCCCACCCCCTGGGGAAAAACAAACGGACACCCCCCCCCCCCCCCCCCCCCCCCACACACACACACACACACACACACACATATACACCTCTCTCCCTTTATTTTAGGTCACAATGTTTTGAAAGTTAATATTCCGTGCAATTCCCTTCTCAGGGTGAAAATTTGACATTACTTTCATTGTTGATCTCTGACCTCAGCATGGGAAGCAGAAGGCAGTACAGAGGGATGTACTGATTGCAGAAGATAATTTGCAGTTCCCCAAAAATGAGTTGGCTTGTCAACTGTCAAGTGGTGGAGGATTGGCTCTAGAATAAGAGAAATAAGGAATACGTTTTTTTTCACTGACTGTGTCTTTTTAGACACACAGATACAAATTAGTTTGTTACTTTGGGTGTGATATTTTGTGACTGATCTGTTTATGGGCAACTTTCACTTGTGAGCTTGCTGTTATAGTTATATTATATAAACTGAACTTGAACTTTGCACTGAATCCCCTGTGTCTTAGCCTTATGATACCATCCTAATCTCACGAGCTCCAGATTGATTTCGCGACGAGTATCAGTTTGGAACCCCTTAATTCAAAAGCGTTTGTCATAAAATCGGTGCTAATACATTTCAATCAAACTTCCTTAATAGCGATTTGACTACCGTGACTATCTTCATCTCAACCAATCAAAATGTGTAATGTCATCTAGAGCGGCAACAGAAACAGGTCTTATATTTTAAATAGTAACAACACAGCATTATTCATTGAAAGAATTTAGGCAGAATTGCCGTCTTTGTAGGACAAATCTTGTAAAGGGTAAATTTTCTAACACAAAGCTTATATTTACAGAAGCATGGAAATCTCAAAGAACAGCTAGTAGAATTAGGTGTTAGATTAGCTCCAGTACCTAAACGTTCAATTAGAATATGCATAAAATGCTTTCGTGCAGTTGAAAGAATCAGAGCAGATCTTACGCTTTTAAAAATGGGTTGAAGGAGAGAAGGAAACCAGTCCCAATGTGCAGCAACAGGCAAGGCTAGCTGTGTCTTATTTCTCTAAAGAAAAGCACAAAGCAGCATGTGGAAATGGAAAGATAACGCCTTCTTTTCTGGGCTTTTTAATCTCTTGGGGGCAGGATAGTCTAGTGGTCTAGCTGTTGGACTCCCAGCAGGAAGGTTGTGAGTTTGGGCCCCAGAATTGGCCTTCCTGGAAGCATCCTTGAACGAGATACCTAACTCCTATCTGCTCCATGTAATGGTAGCATGTAATTGTAAGTTGCTTTGGATAAAAGTTTCTGCTAAATGACCTAATTGTATAATAAATATAAATGAATCCAATCTGATTATATCATGCTAGCCTCTAATATAACCTTGTCACAAAATCAGCACCTTCCATATTTCCAATATGGAAGATATAATTAGAAGATAAACAAAGAACTTTGCAACACTAGAAAGGATACATATAATTACCCTTTGATATTACACTAAAATGTTAATACACAAGTTGTGAGTAGATGATGAGTTGTGAAAAAGTCTGGGAAAGTATTCTGCAGTGAGCCACAAATCTTCTTTTTAGCTCTCAACGCTGTATAGCTACAAATCTCCCCTGTTCTCTGCAGCCTTATACTTCAGCTCTGACAAAGTATGCCATTTTCCTCCTATCTGATTGGGTTGAAGTTGCTGAATCACTGATGATCCCAGAACTTTTACTCAGTTCATAACTCCTCGCTATGCGTCCTCATCCAATGGCTGCCAAGTCACTGATGCATTTATTGCTCTTTGCTGAACACGGGAATGCTGAGATCACCGGGGCATTGTGGAGGACACGTGTGAAAAAAGGAAAATGAAGACATTTACAAGTTACATATTAGGTGTTAATTCACCGGTTAACCAGAATGCACCAGGATTTATTGAGTGTAGGCAGTGGAGTAAAACGTATTTCGTAATCAATGACTGATTCATGTATTTCCTACACCGTCAGATGTGAGTTATCCCTGTGATCGATCCAAAAAAAAACTCACAAAACAATATTTAAGTGCAAAGACACTGGAAGAACTAAACAGAGTTATAAGCACATAGCGAAGTCATCCTTGACAACTACAGGTTTCCTGTGCCCTGAAGTGTCCCTTTTCCTAATAAATGGCAGGGCCTGCTCTTTCCCCAAAGATTCAAAGACTCACCTATCACCATAATAACTTGGTTGTCAGTAAGTGCGCTGAAATGTAGATTGGAAATATGTCTCTTCTAAATGAAGGACAACACATCTGGTATACATCTTGTCCTTCACTTCTTATTAAATAAACAAGTAACTTAAATTAATAGGTACAATTTACAAATTCTTTAGATTTAAAAAAGATTTAAAAATACGTAGGCTATATGTGTTGCTTATAATTGCTTCCATTGATGCTAAAATCACTGTATAGGGGGCTTTAATGTCAAATAAGCCAAAAGAAACATTTGTTAGTAATCTTTTTTCAACATGTTTCTCTTTTCTAATGTCAATTAATATTTCATAGAACAAATCTAATCTCACTCATCGCCTCTGATCAAAGTTGTGGTGTAGGTCAACTTCATTGTCTGTCAGCTTAGATAAAGTTAACCAGTTAACTTTACTAGAAAAATGTGCCATTTTCCTCCAGTTTTAACATGACTTTGTTCAAGGCACAGAAGCTGTTGGTTTAAGGCGGGAAGCGTAGAAGTGATAAGCATCTACTGAAGCTTCCACCACCACTGAACCCAACCCCCGATACCCTCACCACCACCATCTGTTACCGGGGGTTGGGTTTGTCTGTTTCCATGGTAACCATGAGCCCTCCTACCCAAAGCACTGGGTCTTTTAATGTGTGTACCACGTGCTGTCTGTTTAAAACGTAACCCAGCCATACTGCTGAGGGATGGTTAATGTACGCTGGGAGAAACACACTATATTTCACACACTTTTTTCCCCGCCAATGGCACGTGCTAGGTCAAAGGATGATGGTGTTGAGACGCCGCCTTTAAAAAAAAATCCAGCCATGGACTTTGTGGATTGGTTCTCCGATCCGAAAGTCCATGCTACACTATTGGTTCCCTTCCCTATATGTAAAACCAAGTGACTTTACAGATTAAGCATACCGATGGGTATGCTTAATCTGTAAGGTCACCTGGTTTTAAGACACTGCCTTGTCAGTCTGAACTATGTGTGTCCCGTACAACTGCAACTATTTTACCAAGTCAAATCTACTATTATATCTATTATATATCTATTATATTTAGGATTAAAGTGTTGTTTAATCCTAAATGATTTTAATCTGTGTCAGTAACTTTGCAGTGCTATAAAGGATAGAGGCTAGTAAACAATACAGATGGGAAACATTAAGTCCTACTGGCAGCAAACTTCCCTGTAGTGCTTTAAATGAAACATAACATTGTGGCCTTTGTTAAAAACTGCTAATTACTTGTGGGGTATTTGCCACAAAACGCTCAGGTGCAACTCATCTTAGCTAGATATAGTGAAAAAGAATTCACAAGTAATTAATCTGGCCTTTAACTGTGTGCAAAACTGCTTCCAATTTTACAGAGGCTAGCGTGTCAAGCAAAGAATACAATAGAAATACATTGCATAAATGCCAACCAGGCTGTAAGAGACAGCTGTTACTTGGCTGGTCAGTTATCCATTCATTTTGGATTGTGGCCAGGTAAACCCACAAAGGCTCTAGCCATCTAGGGTGTGTTGGCAAGTCAATTGCCACAAGAATGTAAGTGACAAAAAAATGGAACCAGTGAGAATAGGATCTACTCTGCTAAAATCATCACTCATCCCCCCCACAAAATGTTTGTTGTTTTTGTGTGTGAGACAAAGAAACATTTGTAGCTTTTGAACCATTACTACAAATGTCAACGACACAAAACAGTGTAGCACATTTTATTCTCTCTTTTTAACAATTTCATCCTGCACTGACAAAAGGGCTGACCACAGCAACCCAAAGAGGAAACGTGATGACACTCCTGGTAGAACTTGCACAAGCTGTCAGGGACAAGCCAGTTGTAGAGTGCCTTTTCCGAAACGTTTGTGTGGTTGAGAGGAAGCCAAACATAACGAGGGGATGATCCATCACGAGTTAGGATCTGTAGCCTCCAACGGGTCAAATCTTGAGCAAAGCAGGTTTGCAGTCGCTATACCCAAATATCAGAAAGAAACAATTCACGGCAAGGCCTAGGAGTCCTGCCACAAGTGATGAAGTGCTGGCAAGGTAAAGCAGTGAAGAAACACTGACTGAATTGCAATTCAGGGGATCCTGGAGGAACAATGTCATTATTAATTTGATTGATGGATCCAAACTATATTTGTGTGCCTGCAACATTCCATCTATGTAGACTGCTGCACAGAGGACATTTAAATCTCTTGGAAAATGCAGCGTTAGCATATTTACTTTCTATTAGCCTGCTTGTTATTCACCCAACTGTATATGATTCTGAGTTCAGGTGAAGTGGGTATGATTCACTTGATGAGTGTGGCAATTTATGACCCCATTAGGAAACCTTTTAGACTGCAAGTAGGGATACTGATTATGGCATAAAGACAGAAAACAGCTCCTCGTGTTTCTAACCCATAAATATTTTACAGTTAAGTGCATTGCCTATATTAAAGAATATAGACCTCAATGGCAAAGGATATAAACAAAGCTCAGGAGGGGATGTCTGGTCTACTACATGAACTGAACCCAATGAAGGCGCTGGAACACAGTTAACAATATGCAAACGTAAGCTGCAAACAACTTCATGCAGATGGCTCGTCGTTATTCTATCGCCAAAGAGTGTAGAGGAAGTGTCTCAAATAGCAACAACTTCAGCAGGCTTAAAATTGTCACTAATCAACGAAAGTCATGTTTTTTCCCTTTCTAAAAACAATAGCAGGGTTATAAGGAAAGGGTGACATTAGAAAACAAAACGAATCATATGCAATTTTAGGGCCTGCGTCATTCTTTGTAGATTGAACTGCTATAGTGAATAGAAATTTAGATTTGATATCATATAGTAGATGTTAGATAAACTGTCTGCCAGTGAAAGAACGGTAGTAGCCTAGCTTATATTTTCATTTAATTGAAGCATATAGGTTATAGTCACGTAGCCTACTAGTTCGCTTCAGAAATGTTATTTTCAATGGACTGAAATATGTACCTATAATGTAATTCTTGCTGTTTCGTCTTACGCTTACACGTCTGGCTTCAGTGCCCGTGAAGACATGTGCAGTGGAGATCTGCAGAGGCAAAAATGAACTTAAAAAAATCGAGGAGTCCGAGAGTAGGGATTACATCAGGAAAAAGGGGAATGTTTGAGCTATTGGTTATAAAGCTTCTGCGCAGATAGGGGGTGGGGTACCCGGTAGAACTGGGAGGAGAGAAGAGGGGGGTTGGTGTATTCTTTGTCTTCACCCCGCATTTGGAACTCCGATTTGGAGAAACTAAGCGCAACCTGGATGGGTTGATAAAGCGGCCGCGTTTTAACGAACGGAAAAGGATTTTTTTTTGAAAGGCAACTTTTGGTGCTGCTGTGTGAAAAGTGAATCCAAATTGAAGTTAAAGGTAAGAAAACGAACTCCCAATCTAAGCGAGACGCGAGCCAGGCATCCCGGGGTAGCGTTAGCTTTGCTAACCTTAGTGTTGTGTGGATTCAAATGCAGTTTACCGTGTGCCGCATATACTTAAAATACAATGTTTAGTTTCAACTGTTTAATAAAACTAGTTTTTTATTGCTGGCTTACGTTATATGTTTAGTTCAGGGCATGTTTGCGAACCCCAGCACATGCTGTGTCTCTTGTGTCTGGCTTTGCTAACCGGGGCTATTTAAAGCACAACAATTGTCTATCTTTATAAATTCAGTCAGACATTACCGTCAGACGCAACATTTCTTGGGATTTTGGTAATTCCAAACGAATACTGTTTATAGGGTCTCCCTCTCTCATGGATTTTGGGATAGAGGCACGAGGACTCCCGCCTTGTAGACAGTAGACTATATTGTGATATAATAGCCTATAATACACACTAATTTTTAAAACTCTGATATTTTGAGATGTCTCCAAAGAATAACTTTTTACTCCTGAGTGTGTTGGCATCCATCACTTGATTTATTTTTCATTTCACCCGCACGCTGCGCTTTGCAGCATGTGGATTAGCGCTGTCTAATTAGACGATTTGTTTGCGACTCAAACCATATAACGTTAACGTTAGGTTAGTCTTCGCTTGTGCTAACGGATTTTTTTATTTGGGAAGTTTATTGATAACAAATGAGATATAAACTATTATACCTATTAGTGTGTTGGTGTTTTTCTTTTGTTATGTTTTTATTTTACCACGTTATTCTTGTTTTTCTTCCTACTACGCAACAGTCGCCGAAAAGTTCAGAGATTTGGTTATATAAATGACCCTCTGTCTTTTACTGGGATCTTGTAGTCGTGGCTATTTTCCCTAGCCTAGGGCCTCCCCTGCTAAGGGCTTGGGATGGATAAAGGATAACTAGTCTCACAGATGTCGGGGGGCATAAAGCTGCTCTGTTCTGCAGGATTTACCTAACTGGCCCCAGATATTCTTTCCTGCTCAGCATTACTGAATTCCTGCAAGTGTGACTATTTATTTAACAGATAAAGAGAGGCACTCATACCCACAGATTTTGATATTGGGTGGAGAAAAATACAAGAGGTTTTGGTGTATCAACTTGTGAAATCAGGTGTTGTCTGAGTTCCCTTGTGCACTATTCTGTGGCCCTAAAGAGGTTTTCTTGTTGTCTTACAGAGAACATGCTTCCAGTACTCTGTGTGTGTGGAAGGGCCCCTTTGCTTGGTGCAATTTCTAACTGTTAACCGACATTTAATGAGTGAGATGTTCATTCCTCCGACTAGCAGCATACAAGTAAACGACAAAATATGGTTGTGTCGGATTAAAACGATGCCTATTTGAGAATTTTTGGATGATCTGCAATCCAGTGTATTTAATCCTAAAGCAGTGAGCTGTCACAGAGGAGCTCCAATGTTATCTTGTCCCTGTGAGGTGTGCAAGTCGTTAAATGTTGTGGTTTGAAGTCACTAGAAATGAGTCGCAGGTGTAGAACAATGAGCAGCTTTGCAAAAGTTCCCATTTCTTATGAAGCATGAATTTAAGACTGTATAGAAATTGGCCCTAAGGGTGTGTTGACCTTGTCCATCTCATTCCCCAATTAAGAAAGTGATTTTCTTTGTAAGTCCACACTAATAAGCAAAATAAATCCCTCACCGGCTGCTTTTAGTGCACTGAACATAATTACAGCAGTCTATGGGATGCCATACGTCAATGCTACGTGTGTTTTTATTTTTTGTACCCAGGGATGGTTTGCTGAGAATGCAACAGCCGCGTTCACATTTATACAGCAATACACATTGGTATCTGGAAAACTGCCCAGCACAAAAGGCCCTACTGTGTGTAGCTCAGCTACTCAAGTTATGTCTTGCTCAAGACAAGATGGTTGTTGCTTGTGATACTCCTCAGAAATGTCCCTACTCTTCTCTTATAACGTACACCAGCTTGACATTTTTTCAGTGCCTGCATAAATAATTTTTTCTTAAATGTTTTGCGCGTCCCACTTAAACCTTGGTGGGTTCTATGACTTCAGGTAATAGTCATTATAGACATAGAATTATTCTGCTGCTCCATGGAAAAGCTAGTGATGCAATTAAACTAAAATGACCCTCCCATTACATGTGGTCTGTGCACTAGGCATAAACTAACACAGATTTATTGTGGTGGGAAATTAGTACTACAAAGTGAGTAAAAGTTTGCTCACAGAGGGGTGTTAAACCACAGCAGTTCCCGTCTGGCTGTTGGATCTCTCACTTTGTCAAGTCATCCTCCTGGCCAGCTGACTTGGATTATTACGCCTGTACTGCCAGCAGTTTAATGTGACTCATGGTTGACGTGGTTAAGACGTCATGTCTGGTCATGATGCATGTCGACTACTACACAGGTTTGGTGGGGTTATTTCATTTAGTTTGACTGTTTGCACGCAAGCCGACTGTAATATGTTTTTAGGCGTTTTAGCTGCTGACCGAATACAGTATAAATCATTGAGGGCTTTGCTCCACCTAGTGGCAATCAGTTGAAAATGTTCAACAAATGTCAGTGCTCCATTGGTATGGGTATTCAAGAGCCACACCACGTATTCGGCAGCAACTGTGGGCCAATACACACTATCTTTTTACAAGGTTTGAGAAGCAGTTATGCATTACTGAAAAGATTGATATGCTTTTTGGATCACTTCTCAAAGAAATCTGTAGTAAAATTCAGTTAAGGTTTTTCATTATTATTTTTTTTCAACCAGCTGTTCTGTATTAATATACAAAGTTTCCTCTTCCTTTCAGATCAGACCAGCTTCCGCCCACCCCTGAGCCACCATGAGCTGGAGCTTTCTGACCCGTCTGCTCGACGAGATCTCGAACCACTCGACGTTCGTGGGCAAGATCTGGCTCACGCTGCTCATCGTGTTCCGCATCGTACTGACAGCGGTCGGCGGCGAGTCCATCTACTACGACGAGCAGAGCAAGTTCGTGTGCAACACGCAGCAGCCCGGCTGCGAGAACGTCTGCTACGACGCCTTCGCGCCCCTCTCGCACATCCGCTTCTGGGTGTTCCAGGTGATCATGATCACCACCCCCACCATCATGTACCTGGGCTTCGCCATGCACAAGATCGCCCGCATGGACGACCACGAGTACCGGCCGCACGCCCGCAAGCGCATGCCCGTGGTGAGCCGCAGCGCCAACCGCGACTACGAGGAGGCGGAGGACAACGGCGAGGAGGACCCCATGATCCTGGAGGAGATCGAGCCGGAGGGGGAGAAGAAGAAGGAGGCGGCGGCGGAGAAGCCGAGCGAGAAGCATGACGGGCGGCGGCGCATCAAGCGCGACGGCCTCATGAAGGTGTACGTCTTCCAGCTGCTGTCGCGTGCCACCTTCGAGGCGGCCTTCCTGTTCGGCCAGTACGTGCTGTACGGCGTGGAGGTGGCGCCGTCGTACGTGTGCACGCGCTCGCCGTGCCCGCACACGGTGGACTGCTTCATCTCCCGGCCCACCGAGAAGACCATCTTCCTGTTGATCATGTACGCCGTTAGCGCCCTGTGCCTGCTCTTCACCGTGCTGGAGATCCTGCACCTCGGCGTCAGTGGCGTGCGCGACTGCTTCTGCCGGCCCAGCTCCCGGTCCCCCGCCGCCGGCCCCGACCGCCACCCGGCACTGGCCAGCCAGAGGCCCTCCCTCTGCCGGCAGCCGTCCGCCCCGCCCGGCTACCACACGGCGCTGAAGAAGGACCCTTTGGGGAAGCTGGGCTTCCGGGACAACCTGGCCGACTCGGGCCGCGAGTCGTTTGGTGACGAGGCGACGGCGCGCGAGGCGGACCGGTTCCGGCGGCACCTCAAGCTGGCCCAGCAGCACCTGGATCTGGCCTACCAGAATGAGGAGAGCAGCCCGTCTCGCAGCAGCAGCCCCGAGTCAAACGGCACGGCCATGGAGCAGAACCGGCTGAACTTTGCCCAGGAGAAGCAGAGTGGCACATGTGAGAAAGGTGAGCGTGTGATGCAGATTTCATTTTAAACATTTTTATTTCCACTTGACTGTTCTAAGTGTTTTTTGTTTTTTTTTAGTAATCGCAATAGCTATCTTTCCACTGTGCGACCAAGATGGCCTTTCTAAGATTACGGAAGTACCAAGAAGTCTTGGTACGCTAAATAAACAAACCTTTAATGTTTCTTTTCTTTAGGTCTTCGAGCATAGCTTGTCACTAGCCCCGCTGATACTCTGGATTACATTTTGCATCAGGGACAGTGCACGCATAAAAGGTAATTTCATCTGATGTGTTCATGGGATGTCCTTTTGCTTGTCAACTCGCTGGAGGAGGATACAGTCTTTTTTTTTTTATTTTATTATAATTTTTTTTTTATTTATATATTTTTTAATTTTAAATTTATTTTTCAGTGTTGACGGCCAGCAAAGGTTTTTTAAACTCAGAGCGGTGTCTCAAGCAGTACTTGACAGACTAGGCGGTCTGAATATCCAAAGTGCTCACAAACTGCCCCTGTGTTTTTTTTTTTGTTTTTTTTTTTTTTTTTTAACAAATGCTTGTCCTCAGGGCAGCGGTTGTGTTCAACACTTTAGGTTATGCATAGGAATAGTGTTTTGAGTTTGGTCCATTGTTTGGAGTTGGGGAAGGAGCTCCATCTCAAGTTTGCCTTACACCTAAACTGGAGTTTACATTTTCAACCATTCCATTGAGGTAAAGGTAGACAAAGAATAATGCAAAAAAAAAAACTGAACTGGATGACTATGGACAAAGCGCCACTCATAAAGGTACTGGAGTCATAAAACTGTTAAAATACAATGTCTTTTTTGGGTGTCCTCTTACATGTTTATGGATAATGTACCCACTATGGATAATGTACCCACATTCTTATATATGGCTATTCTTGGATATAAATACTTAATTGAATACATTACCATTACACCAGTCAATTTTCTTGACTCCAACGCCAAATGTGTTAACTGGAAGAATCTTGTGGTGCCTTGTCCAATGGAATACAAAAACCTGGGTAATGCTTGAAATATGTTTAAATTCTGACCTCGTGTTGTACTGTTAAAATGCTTTTGATACTTTTTTTTTTTTTTGGTAAGCCTTTGAGAAGAGCTTTTGCCACTGTGACCAACATTCCTTCTGAAATATGTTCACTGCTGTTTTGCGATGATCAACTGTCAAGGCCATGTTGCATATTGAAGACGGTTGCATGACAAATTTAAAAGAAAAGATTTTGTACTGATTAACTACAGCGCAACACTTGCAGGCTTTAAAAATTGTAAACAAATGTTGGTTCTCATTAGTCAAATTCTTGACCTAGATGTTTTGGTAAAAAAATTATTGATCAGTAGTGTATATGCAAACCTGTTATCCTTCCAATTCGGGTTTTAATGACTATTCTGAAGTTGGTCTTTTTGAGGACCACACGATGCCTTAAGCACACTGCAATGATGATTTTGTATGCTGAATAATACCCACAGTGCCATTAGTACCAACTCAAATGCCATCTCAAGTTATTTTTGGAAAATGCTTTTTGTACTTTTTGTATACATTTTTGTATTGATAGTATTTTTGTGGTTAGTTGTAATAAACCTTTTTCATCAAGTACTACTTGTCAGTGTGTCACTACTTTAGTCTTGTAATGATGTATAGCAGATTGCTTTATTCAAGATATTACATGTAGTCATAGAGACTACATGTAGATGCATTTAGTCTCTGTTATTGTAAGTATAAAAAGTTATATTTAAGTGAAATCAACAAATTAGACATACTAATAATCTCGTTCGATAACATGATGATTAATAACACACATTTTGTTATGGGTCAAATTGACCCAGTGCTTTTTAACTCACTTCAAAAAAGTCAGTACCCCCAAATAATGCATTTTACCTTAATGGCCATCAAATCACTATAATACTAAAAATAATCTTTATTTTCTTTCTTCCATTTAAAAATTGATTCCATATCACATTTGTCTCTACATATTCGTTTTCATTACATTTCATTTAGTCACGCATTTCATTCAAGTTATAAACAACTGGTGGTGATTAAAATTTAGGCTAATACAAAGGATTGAAAGGTGTTGGAAAAAAAACAGCACAAGCATATTATGAGTAATAACCCAGTGAACAGGAACAGTTTAATTACAGCATTTTGTTTAAATTTTTTATAATTTTGTATAAAGTATTTCAGTTTGCTGAATATACAGTGAAAACAATGTATTAATGCATTACTCTTCATATTAGGTCTATTATGGTTTTATAACCTTTTTATAAAATAGTTTAATATTTGTTGTGAGATACTTGTAAGTATTTCAAGAAAAAGTTCACAATCCTCCCCATCTGGATTTATTTTCCATTTTCATATAGTCTTCAGCGGTTTGGCTTTTAGCCTTTTTAGCCTTAAAGAAACACCAAGACATAGAAATTGCTCCTAGAGTTGCCACAATGAGGAGAGCAAATGTGCTATAAAGTCCAGCCTCAGCATCAGTGGGAGAAAGTTCCATGCCCAAGAAATTCACAATGTTGTCAAGGGGAGGCCCACTTGTTCCTGAACAAACACACATGAACAAAATAAGTTTGGCAATAAAAATTTAGGCTTCCTGTTCAATTGTATGTCTGCATTATTTACCTTCAGGCTCAGGGCTCAAACACTCGTGAGGTTCCAAGCTGGGATCAGGAAAACCATTACAGGAGATGATAGTGGCGTAGACAGAAACTGATTTCTTAGCCACACGAGGAAGGTTAGGGTCTGAGCGGTTGACATAGAAGAAGCCAAATCGTTCTGAAAACCCTGTGGCCCACTCTAGATTGTCCATAAGTGTCCAAGCTGTGTATCCACGGACATCAACATGATCCAGTATGTAGGCTGCAATGTCACACACAATTTAACAACATAAGTTAAATCTGTCAAGCTTTATCTAAAATAATGACTTAAATTTTACACAAAATATTTTAAATTACTGCACCTTTGATGTACAAGCTGAGTTTGAACTGTACAATTTTTAGCTCAGAAATTTGTTTCTTGAAATACTGAAATACTTTTTTGCTGCTTTGATCAAATCTGCATAAACTCTTGCAATGGTTGCAGTGGTTGCAGTTTGATACCTTTCAGTGCCTGGTTGATGTAACTGTTATAGTAGTGGCTCCTGTGCACATCATCCAGGTCTATAGGTCCTCGCTCAGAGATACCATTCTCGGTGATGATAATGGGTGGGTTTCCATATTCTTCCTTAATGAAATTTAGAATCCTCCGAAATCCAAATGGTGACGCCTTCAGCCAGGAGGAACCTGAATCTAGCCAGGTGCGATCAGCGACTGTTCCTGCACCCCTGGGGACCACCAGAAGGCAAACAGAAAAATAACAATTTTAAGGTGCAAAGCCTGTTATTCTCCGCTTACAGTATATCCACCTTGTTTTTGAATGCAGGAGTGTAGAAGTGCAAATGCAGTGAGACATTTAATGTGTACAGACTTACGACATTAGATACACTGTATATCTCAGGGGTAGACTTGCTGCGACCTCAAATCTCACAAAATCTCAACATCTTGCACATACCATACCCTATTTTCATGTACTTACCTATCAGCGTCATAGTGCTGCAGGCTTCCAAAATCAACAGGGAATGCCAGAACAGTGGTGTAATGGTTGAAGCCAAAGTAATCATGAGTCCCTTTAATCCTCTTAATCTCCTTAGGTGTGAACTCAGGCAGCCTGCAAAGATGAATTGAGTCATTCATTTTGTTGTAATTGGGTCTTTCCAAAGCACGCGTTTGCTTCCAAATTATAGAACGTTTATGCTTTACCTCGATTTGGACAGACCAGCAGCTAAGCTTCGCTCTCCAATGATTTTCTTCATCACATTGTTGTAGTCTCCATTGAAAATGGGATGAGCAAACCAGCCAATGTAGAACTTCACCAAGAAAGACAAAAACAAGTTTTGAGTAAAGCTAAATTAGAAAAGTTTTTCTCTCTTACTAATCCAGTGTTTCCCAGTGCATATTTTCCACAGTTTTTGCTACTTGTTGTTGGTTACTTTTAAAATGAGTTTTACCTCATCGTCTGTCTGCATGCCTTCACCTTCACCTGCCTAAGCGCAGAGGTGTGTTTCCGTAAACAACAAAAGTGGAAATGACACAGAGGAGCTAAGTATGGTCATATGTTTAGCAACCTGAGCATGCACAGTTCAGAGATAAGTTCATTTTCCTCCAGGGTATTCCGTTTCTGTATGGACACAGATATTTTTGCGAAAACGGTAGTGTGGCTGGTGGCCGTAAACGGCCTTTTTTCCCGATTTGATCAGATATGTGAACGTTGTGACCTTTAGTCCTCGGGGTTAATTTCGTGTTGTACATCTGCAAATACCTGCACCACGCGTCTTGCTGCATCAATGTCTTCCTGTTTGTAAGGATTTCTAGGCTCCGACCAGTCAGAGTTTATGGTAATGGAGATAACTCCCTTCTGTTTGGCACGGTATTTATCGTTGTAGAGGTGCCAGGCCTCAGCATGGGCCTTGATGAGGTTGTGACCCACAATGTAGGGCAGAGTGCCAGGTCTGAAACTGATCCCTAAAGGCAGATTTATTGTTTTTCAGTGTCACTTTGTTTATATGGGTAAATATGGGGATTTTACAATAAAGACTTGCAAATTATTTACACATATTGTGATTTATGTACTGTATGTAATTTACCAGGGGCTGCTGCACCATAGCCATGGCCTACCATGGCTATATTGTAGGGCTCATTGATGGTAATCCAGAATTTCACTTTGTGTCCAAGACGGCTAAAGATTACATCAGCATAATCCTTGAATGTCCCAACAATGGTATCATTTTCCCAGCCCCCAACATCCTGAAGAGCTTGTGGAAGGTCCCAGTGGTACAGAGTAATCTGAGAAGAGACAAGGACATGTTATTGAAGTCACCAGTAAATCAATATTTCTACTCCAAAGGATCATTAGAGATCTTGATAACAGTTAGACATACGTGAGGTTGAATGTTGGCAGCAAGCAGAGCATCCACCAGTCTGTGGTAGTAGTTGAGGCCTGCTTCATTGATGCGTTTGATAGTGCCATCAGGCAGTACCCTAGGCCAGGATATGGAGAATCGATAGTGGGTCACTTTGAGTCTTTTAAGCAGAGCAACATCTTCCTCAACTTTGTTGTAACTGTCACAAGCTATGTCCCCTGTGTCGTCGTTGAACACTCGAAGGGGAGTGTGTGAAAACTTATCCCAGATACTGAGACCCTTCCCATCGGCTCTCCAGCCCCCTTCAATCTGAAAAAATGTATATAAGAACCATAACTAATAGGTACAATGCTGGATATTTCATATTAAATTCAATTTTAGTTTGTTAATAGATTGATAATTTTCATCACAATGTCACAATTGAATTACAACTTTATATACCGTACTTCATAAGCCTCAGATAGTCATGCTAAACCAAAATGAGGATAGAATGGTTTTCGTGTTCATGATTTCACATTATCTCAATAAGCCGTCACCTGGTACGATGCTGTTGCTGTACTCCAGATGAATCCTTTGGCAAAGTGTCCATGAAGTGTCTTCTCATCATCTATCATAGGGAAGCCATTGTCCTTAATGACTTGATAGTAGAAGTGAGCCGAGCGTTTGGGTGTTCTCGGCCGATTGTCATTATTAAAATTTACATAGTGGAGCCCAAATCCTACTTTGTACCCATTCAGCCATTCAAAAGAATCCATGAGAGATGACGCTATATATCCTTTCACCTTTACATGATCCAAACCAAAGGCTAAAAAAAAAAAATAGAGTTCAAGTACTTAGATTAATTTTCTTCTTAAAAACTATGATAATTAATATTGAAACTGAACCACTCACCTTTCAGAGCTTCATCTATGTAGGTTTTGTAGTAGAACACTCGTTCAGTGTCATCAGCTGTGGTATCCTTGTTGGTAGCTACGCCATTCTCAGTAATGTAAATCTCTGGATCTCCATACTCCTCTTTGATCCAGTTGAGGAGCCTTCTCAAACCCCATGCAACAGCTTTCTGGGTACTGATGGCAGTGGCTGGTGAATCCTCTACCTCTGCTTCTACTAAATCCCGATCATAGTCATACGATTGAGGGGAAAGCCTGGTAGTTGCATGGCCTACTATCTTTGTGGTGTAATGGTTAATGCAAAAGAGATCAGCTGTCCCTCTGATGTGTGCCTTTTCTTCTTCAGTAAAGAAAGGTAGTCGAGACTCTGAAAGACCTTGCAGCTCACTCTTGTTTCCAACATGCCACTTCATTGCATCAGGGTAGTCTCCATTTTTAAAAATGGGGTGTGCAAACCAACCAAGTTGGAACTGCAGAGCACGGTCAGCAGCCAGTACCTCCCGAGGGACAGTAACATCTTTGGGTTCAATCCAGTCCGAATTAAGGGCAATAGATACCAGACCACCCTGTGACTTTCGATACTTCATATCATAGGTGTGGTATGCTTTAGCATGTGCTTTTATGATGTTGTGAGCAACTCTGTATGGAGCATCGCCAGGCTTCTTAACATTTGGTGGAATCTGGCCAAGACCATATCCGGACCATGCAATTGTCTGAGGCTGGTTAAAAGTCATCCAAAACTTCACTCTGTCTCCAAAGTTGGCATAGCAGAAGTCACAGAAGTCATTGAAGATGTCAATCATCTTGACGTTTTCCCAGCCGTTGAGAGTTTGCAAAGCTTGAGGAAGGTCCCAATGGTAGAGTGTCACCATCGGTGTGATTTCAGAAGCTAGGAGACCATCAATAAGTCTATTGTAGTAGTCAACACCATCCTGGTTCAGAGATGTGTTCTGGCCATTGGGAAAGATCCTGGACCAAGATAGGGAGAACCTGTAAGACTTTACCTTTAGAGCCCGAAGCATGTACAGGTCTTCTTCCAGTCTGTTGTAGCTGTCACAGGCTACATCGCCATTGGCATCACTAGGAATACTGCCAGGTTTCTGGGTGAATGTGTCCCAGACACTGGGCCCCTTCCCATCTGCATTCCAGCCACCCTCAATCTGGTAAGCAGAAGATCCTACTCCCCAGTGGAAACCTTCAGGGAAAGTGCCATAGTGGTACAGCTTCCTCTCAAATTTGGACTGGTGTGAGAACTTTTCAAAGACAACCTTTGATTTGGATGGAACATCAGAAGGTGGTAAATAAGGTGGCGGCCTTGTCAGCTGAAACTCATACACTTTAACATTCCTAAGGTTTTTTGTGGCAAAGCCATTGTGCTTGATAACTTGAGAGTAGAAATAAGCAGACTGCTTTGGTGTTCTTGGTCGGTCAGGATCTTCAAAGTTGACATGGTGTAGACCAAACCTCTGGCTATAACCATGCTGGCCCTCAAATCCATCAATAAGTGACTGCACTGTAAAACGCTGCACATCAACTCCATCCAAGTGCATTGCTGAAAAAATGTAAACAGGGAATATCATATATATATATATATTTCTGAAATGTCCGTGTTGTGTATTTGTGTGAGTTGCTATTATGGCAATAACACAGTCGACTAACCTTTCAAAGCTTCATTGATGTAACTTCTCAGGAACTCTATTCGTCTCGTGTCATTGAGAGTATCTCCATTGTTATCAGTGGGCATTCCATTCCCAGTTACATAAATAGGCACTTTGGTAGCATTTAGGTACTCAATAGAAATGTAGTTCAGAAGTCTTCTAAGTCCCCATGGTGCAGAATAGATCCAGTTAGATGCAGTGGAAGACCATGAAGGGTCCACATGGGCCTGGAAGTCACCCACCCCCTCAGGACCAGGGATGCACCCACCATTACTGATGTTGACAAGACGGGAGGTATAATGGCTCACTCCAAGGAAGTCTGCTGTCCCACGTATCCTCTGTCTTTCTTCTGCAGTGAAAACCGGAAGTCTGGCAGGCTCAGAGAAGGGGCAGTTGTTTCTTTTATTTTCAATTTGAGCCTTGAGAAGTGCCGGATAGTCCCCATCTATAAATATTGGATGGGCAAACCAGCCCAGCATAAACTGCAGGTAGCGGTCTGCAGCAGCTATGTCTTCAGCTCGGGAAGGATCCATGGGCTCAGCCCAGTCAGAATTCAAGGCAATGCCCACTTTCCCTCCCTGCGACTTCCTGTGTTTATCATTGTATACATGCCAGGCCTCAGCATGGGACTTAAGAATGTTGTGGGTTACCTAAAATAAACCAAACAACCCATCTTTTAGTGATATTAATGAAAGACCTCAATTCGAGTTTTGGTTAAATTAGCAGTTAAAGCTGCTGTAGGTAAGATTTGAGAATGAATAAAAGAGAGCACGATTTTGAAAATCAACAACCCATAAACCCACCCTCTCCTCCTCGGCTCCCTCCCTCTTAGCCTCCCTCCCTATTAGCGCCATTGACAAACCTTTTGTTTGTCAGGAGGCAGGATAGCCTAGTGGTCTAGGCATTGGACTCCCTGCCATAGGGTCGTGGGTTCGAGCCCCAGAGTTGGCTTAGCTGTAAGCATCCTTGAGCGAGATGCCTAACCCCTATCTGCTCCATGTAATAGAACAATGTAATTGTAAGTCGCTTTGGATAAAAGCGTCTTCTAAATGCTGTAACTGTAAACTGTGACTGACAGGCAAGATAGAGTCGCTGGACCATTCAGGGAAAAGAGGCCCTGATAGATTGCTGGTTTATTGAAAGCAGCAATACTGTGATTTCAGTGATTGAATACTACTGTAGGTTATTGGAGCCTAGATATCGTGTTTACTACTTTTTATGGTTTATGTGAAGTTGTTTGCATATAGCTATATAGCCTGTTAGCTTGTACTGTATGTAATCTGCATTGATTTATGTAATAAAATCATGTTTGTATTGAAAGTAATCTACTCGATTGTTTGTGTATCACAGAACACGATCAATCCTATGTCAAGTATTATTATAATTACAGATTATAGACTAATTAGTAAATATTAAATATTAATAAATCGTAACTCGTCTCCCAGTACGATCAACCTCAGGGGGTGCTCCAAAGGTATAGTCAAAAGACTTTGTATGAATCTAATTTACCCCAACATGTTACAGATATGGCATTTCTAACAAATTACACTAAATTCATAGGTCTAAATCTTACCTGCAGCAGCTTTAAGTGATTCAAACCATCTTACCTGGTAGGAGGAAACCACATAGTCCTTTATACCAGGTGGTTGCTCACCAGTTCCATACCCAGCATGGCTCACTACCCAAGGGCTATTGAATGTGTTCCACGTTTTTACTCTATCTCCATACCTTGAGAAGCAGTAATCAGCATAGCTTTTGAAGGCTTCAACAATGGAAGTATTGGTCCATCCACCATAGTCCTGGAGTGCATGGGGAAGATCCCAGTGGTACAGGGTGGCAACAGGTTGTATACCAGATTCAATGAGTGTGTTGATGAGCTTGTCATAGTACAGGGCCCCTTTCTCAGAATGGCTCCCCTGGTGGCCAGAAGGGAAGATTCTGGCCCATGAAATAGAAAACTGGTAGGTGTTGACTTGGAGACCTCTAAGAAGGTAGATGTCGTAATCCACCTTGTGATAGCTGTCGCAAGCCAGATCTGCAGTCTGATTATCAAAGACCTGACCTTCATGACCAAAACGGTCCCAAATGGTCACTCCTTTTCCATCTTCGGACCAGCCACCTTCAACTTTAAATGACTCACTTGAAGTGGCCCACTGGAAGCCAGAGGGGAATGACTTCTCTAAGAAAAGATCTCGATGTGATGTATCCTCCGCCGCAAATGTATCCCACACGCTCTGGTAACTGTTTTTAGTGAAGTCTGGAACACTACAACAGAAGAAATTGTAGACTTGATATTGAAATTATATAATTACGATTTGAAGTTAATACAATTTATATTCAATCAAATTTTTTTTTTTACCTTTTAGGAGTATCAGCGATATTTAGTTTAAAGATATCCACCACATCACACCCCAAAATATTCCAGCCTTTGTTTTTCAGAACTATAATAAGGTCAAAACATGTTACTGATAATGATAATTGATGATAAATAAATTTTATACATTATTAATAGACCATTTTTAGAAATTCCATGCTTGTACATTCAAGATGACATTAAATTATAGCAATTGGACTATAGAGGTATCCTGGGATATACTGTAGGATATACAGTATATAATGTAGGATAAAACATGAGAAAACATACAGTACATGTAGAAATTTGAATGGTTTTGAAAAAGGAAAGCAAATCATGGATTTCATGTCCATTTACATTCAGTAATTCTTACTCTGATAAATTCATCCAGGGTTGTTGGCCCTTTGGATTGTGATGCAGTTATCTCAGATTGACATAAAATTGCATTGAGCATTTTGTTATTTTACCGTAAATTGAAACAGTGGTATATATAGGCTACACATTTTTTTTAAGGAGTTTAAGGAATATATTAATTAGCAGCTATAACAACCAAGATAAATAAATCCATCACTAGCATTTCATTTACCTTGTATAACTCTGCCAAGGGTCTGGAAATTGTAGAATATACAACCCTGAATATTCATTTTGTATATTATGAAAGGCATCTCTCCAATGGATCTCTGAAACATTACAAATGGGCCGTAAGGACATACTGTATGCATGTAATTCTATTTTTAAAATTTTAACATGGATTATTATTATTTTTAGTTTATTTTTGTGGAAATGTCATTTTTAACAATCCAACAACAAGTTAATATTCCTTATTGTAGACCACTAGCTAAAATATGCGAGACTATTACTTTACCTGTATTTTTGTCAGCTCGCTTGCAAAGTTTGGTTGAGAGGCACAGTTATATTCAATTTGTACTGACAAGAAATCCATCTGTTTAAAAACAAAATAAACCACAGGATCAACACTTGATCAATTTACAGTCAATTAACTGGTCATGTTTTTGGCCTATCCCATTTCTCTTAGCCCCTAGTTTGGAGAAATCTTTTATATTGTGAAAAATAAGTTTGATGTCTCTTACTCTAGTTTGGTGTGTGGGATAGTTAAATAATTATATATAATTAAATATTATATCCCCAGTATTGTCCAGCAAAAGTGAGAGAACAGACCTACTCCTGCTTAGCTCTCACGATAAAAAAAATCAGACCACTGACAAAGGCTCTTTATGTACAGTAATTCTTCATCAAACACATTCAGTGTTATAACAGTTACAGGACACAGCTTACCATGTTAGAAACTTTGATCTGGGAGAGTATAGTAACATCACTGGCCCGTAATCCCACTGACACACGTCTTGCTGAGAAGAGATTAAAAAGCAACTAATAAAGTATAAGACTTATCACCTTATCACAACAAATGTAAAAGTGTGTGTGTGTGTGTGTGTGTGTGTGTGTGTGTGTGTGTGTGTGTGTGTGTGTATTGCAAGTGTCCCTGGTTGGGTACACCATAGGACAATGGCACAAAGGTAAAGAGGACATTTAGAACTTGTCCATGAACTTGGTTTGCCATCTGGGTGAAACTGCTCAGATAAGCATAACAATGTACACATAATCTGTGTTATAAATCATAAAATGAAATGTTTCCAGTGGGCCAGAAGTCAAAGGCCAGTAGTAAGTAAAAACACATTTCCCTAGACAGTGGAAGTATGTGTGGAATATGAACTTTCATTTGTACAGTATAAAATGTATACAAGCTTGAATGTGATAAAGGGCTAAAAATGTATACATATATGTTTACAAATATATGATTTTGTAATATACATATTTACAGTTCATACATTTATATATATTGACATTTCACTGCCACTGACTCTTAACCACACTTACTGTTGTCTGGAAACAGCCGATGGTAGAGCTGGTAGATATTACTGTTGACCTGGAGGATATCCTGTAGTGCCTCGACATTATCTGGATGCTCTCCTTTATCCATTATGTCATCCAGGTTCAGTGTCAGCCAGGAGTGCGCCAGCTCTCCAAACTTCAGGAAGGCAAACTCTGCATACTCTTCAAACGCCCCCATCACCTCGGGGCTCTCCCAGCCACCATACCTCCGTCTGAGGGTTTCTGGTACTGTAGAACCGTGGAGGACCACCAGAGGCTGAAGACCCGCATCTACTAGCTGTTCCAGCAGGGTCTGGTAGCAGGTCACCACGGGCTGTTGGGGCTGGCTAGGGAGGCCCGTTGGCAGGAGACGAGCCCAGGAGAGGGGCACCTTGAAATGGGTTACCCCTCGGCTCTGGAGATACTCAAAGTAGTCTCTGGAACCTGAAGGTATTGCATAAGTACAGTCAAAGGCGACAGTTTCACCATCGCGTGAGATTGGGTAAGGGCCTGCAAGAATCATGAAGTCCTCTTGTTCATTGTGACTCTGGCAGCTATAGAGACACAATAAGTATAGAAAAAGAACCCCCAGTGAGCTCTTCATACTAGCTCCGGTGGATTACGACAACTGATACTATCCACCCTCAACAAAGGTCTTAAAAGAAGTTTAACCTGATTTAACCTGTTTGAATTATTGCCCGTTATATAACCATGTCAGATAATTGCAGTGATTATTGCAGGTGTGCTAATGATTATATCAGAAAGACCCTGGACTTGCACACACATTGATAATTGCATCTTTATACATTATACATGTAAGCTTTTGAAACCCATTGCACATATAGTAAGGTTAATATGAAATAACAATTTTCCTAGGCAAAAATTGAGTTCTGTAGGTAGGGAGAAGATGGTGCCAAAAACTATAAACTACTACTTTAAGGTGGTGCGTGTATTTCCAGGATCCAGATTAACCAAGACATGGATAACACAGTTTTGGGACAGTTCATTTTTGTGCTGCTTCCTCTAATTGGGGCCAGCTGTGTACCAGTAAAAGTGCAGCACAATCGAGAGTAGAGTGCAATAAATATAGTTTACAATATACCTTAGCAATGTAGTTGAGGTTTTTGAATTCCTATTAATTAGAATCTATGCTAAATGGAGTAGCCTACTCTAATAAACAAACAAACAAACAAACAAACAAACATCATGATACAAAAATCATCTAGCTGTTTCCCTTTCTGTGACTGTACATTTATTTTTCTAGGCTCAACATCTCAAAATGTATGCAGTGTTGTGTTTCAGTTTCTTATTATGTTTTGATTGTTGCAACTGTAGCTCACTTTATTCAATAATTTATTTATTTGGCTTTTGGCAAAGTTCTTTTGTATATATATTCAATAGTATGTATTCAAACCCACCAATGCTAATTTAGTCTTGAAAATTAAGCCACTACTTTTTGGAGTCGTCTAGTTTCAATGATAAAATATGACCACTAGATGGTGGAACTGCACTATTTTATTTGAATGTTCTCTGCTCTCCAACAAAAAAGAAGACACATGGATTCTTGAACATTCCCTCAAATATAAGTTTCCAAATTCCAGTCATATCTTCTTTATGTTGTAAAAATATAATTAAAATATAATAATCTAGAAACATTGTCGTTAGTTGCTGCTTACATGTGCTGTTCCGGATGAAAAATAATTGGGGATCTAAACTTGAGATTCTTCTCTCAGTTCCACCATTTAGTTCAGTGGTTTTCACACTTTTTGAGCCATGGCACCCAAAAAGTATAGTAGTATATAGTAGTTTTTTTATAGTATAGTTATGACTACCAAAAATATATGTATATTTTATATATACAGTATATGTATTAAAAATAATAAATACTAAAAAGGTTGTAAATCAACTCAAGACCCCCTGAAATCATTCTGCGACCCTTTGGGTGGTCCTGACCCTCACTTTGAAAACCACTGATTTAGTTCACCGCAGCCTTCCTCTTTAGTTATTGGCTAAAATCGCAATGAAAACCTTGAGCAGCCAGTCAGGCACGTCACTCCCGCACTCGATAACTCGATCCACATAAACATCTCTCCTTTGACGAGGCTCTGAAAGAGCTTACTCCCCCACATCCAGGCCAGCGTGCCTTCTCAACAGGATGTACGCGTTAGCGCGCGGCAGGTGTTTCTTCTGCATGGCCTCCCCTACACGCTCCTAAACGGGTCTGGCTGGTAAGGGGTCTGTTCAATACCTGAAAACCCCCCCAGGGGTCAGCCGGGATGGGGTATGGGCAACAACATGTTCCCTCTCTGTTCTCTGAAAGGTTTTGAGGTCACTTTGATGAAGTTTTCTATGGAATTCTGTTGACTTTGTAATGAAGAGTGTGGTTTTATTTAACACGCCGAGTGCTGCACACTCAAACACTCAGCCACTCAGGCATGCACACATACACACACACACACACACACACACACACACACACACACACACACACACACATAAGCACAGGTTTCAGTGTACCCACATGTTCGTGTTGTTGCAAGCTTTGTTTTGACAAGTATATTTAGGTGTGGTGAATTTCTGCACATCCCATAAATCTCTGCGTCAACATCATGGGAGAACAGTGTGAGCCTATGAGAGCTCTAGGGGGAGGAGCAGAGAGAAGTGCCAGTCACACAGCACTCAGGTGTGAGTCAACCAATTCTGGACAAATTTAAGGAGTGTCCATTTAACTGTAAAAGGAAACAAATATGCCCTGTTGTCTGTTTTTATATTTTCTCAAGTAACTTTGCCCGTGACTTGTTAATGCGGCATACAGTATGTCCATGACAAGCTTGTCCATGATTGATTATAGATTGAACATTTACCCTGAGATGATATTTAGTGGTAGTTACCACACTATTACTTTTTTAGACTCCTGTAAGAGGTTCAATTATAATTGACTTTTGGTTTTAAGGCTTTCAGCTTACACTGTCATCCAGGCTTACAGTGACTGTTACGGTAGAATAATCTAAAATTGCAGTATAGCTAAGCAAAGAAAAGGAGTCTTTGTGAAAAGTCAATGTTTTTCCCTAACGTGCGTGTCTCACTCCCTTTCCAGGAAAGACGCCGAGGTCTTCCTAGTTGAAATATTAGAGCAGGAAAACATTATTGTTAAGGAATAGTGCAGGATGGGACGCTAGAATGAGATCCTCCCAAAATTGAGCGGGAATATTTTCCCTCCAATAATGGCAATGTGATACTGCAAGAATGTTTCCAGCTGGGCCAAGGCTATTAGATTCACCTCCCTTTGCAATAACACACATCTTGTAGGTTATGCTGTAACCTTGTGACTGACTTTGAGTGTGAAACCACACAAGGGGGAATAAATAGTCGGGTTTCATCAGTCTAAAAAATAGCATCTGGAAAGCATTGGCCTAATAAATGTTTGTTGGGAGTTGTTGTTGTGTCTGGTCCCCATGGCAACTTCAGATGTGGCCATCCAGATTGGTTAGCATGTTGCTGTGTATTAACTTTTACAAGGCTAATTAGTAATGCTTATGCGTTCACCCCCTCCCTCCTTCTTTCTCCTCCTCTCTCTGTCGTTCACTGCTGAGCCCTATGTACCTGGCTAGCTTCATGACTAGCCTCCTGGTTTAAAATCAGCTCTGAGCAAGCCTAATGGTCGTGCAGTGAGTGATGGATTATCAGATTCAAAAGCAGAACTTTGAAAGCCGCAGCACCCCTTGTAGGTCGTCGTATTATACAGAATTTATGTGGCGATTCGGCTTCAAAACTTAAAATCTTTCAAAGTGTGCACAGGTCTTTAGTTTAGTATTGCAGTGATATAAATATTTTGACAGACACAGTTTAAAAACAGACTAGCATGTAGGCTAAATAATCATTTATCAACCTTGTGGGCCAAATAATATTTGAAAGTTATAATAATTTCCAAAATGTTCACTTTAGCTATCATGGAATACTAAATAAGTGGGGTTTTTTCTTATCCATGGTAGTAATGCAATAATATACAGTATAGTCTGTGGTATGTACTATGCAGAAAATTCCATCTGGTTCTTAAACAGACGTATGAAAAATATTTGCAAATGTATACAAATAAACCTTTCTAATCTACTACTCCAAAATTAGTGTGATGCTCTACTGTGCTAAGAAACCTGTCTAGTGAGGGAATCATGCTCACTATGTTTGAAATCGACTTTGCACTTTTATTGAGATCATTATCACCAATATTGCCTTTGACAGAATCAATGATCTTGTTGTGCGCTAGCGTGGTGTCCTGGCGGTTAAATGCTGCATTCTTCCTTTGTGGTTCCCGCTTTAAGGGTCCCTGCATGAAATAAAACAGGAGTGGAAACTGGTGCAGGAAATTGAAAAGAGGGGTCCTGTTGTGTTGTGGGGACTGCTGTGCCTACCGCTGTTTCCTCTGAACATGCCACTCTCGTCCAATCACCAGATGTATGCTCTGTCTAATAACCGTCTCAGACCTTAAGGAACTGTTATGCAATGCTAAGCGTTGCCGCGTCACTGTTTTGAAGGTTGCAGACTGGGTGATGTGTTTAGCTAAAGGGTGCACTGGCATGATTGTTGTGTACCATTTGGCAGCTCCTGTCCGCCTTGGCGCCTTCCCCAGATTGGTTGGCAGCGCGCAGTGGCCATGGTGCGACAAAAGACATCCGTCGTCGCACATAACAGCTGGCGTACAGCTTTCGGGTTCCTTGTGGCATACAGTACAGGCTAACCTGCATCAGTATCTGCTGGGGGTCAATGCCAGTGTTAAGTCTGCTGATTAGGACAGTTTAGAAATGTTCTGTTGTTCTGTCACATTATACATTTATTTTATTAAGAAGACATGTTCATTCTGAGATTGGAAATTGAATAATTATCTCCCGCCACATTATATCAACAAATAATGCTTTATTTGGTGGTATACTGTGGCGGGTGACAATTATTTGAGGTTCAATCTCAATTACAAATGAAAAGTGTGTTTCTACCGAGCATCTTTAAAAGCTAATCTCACATAGTTGCATGAAAGAAAGGCCCCTTTGGTCTTGTCTAAAAACAAAACACCACTCTCAGTTGGCAGATAACAGGAAATCAGCTTCACTTACTGCTCATTTAAAAAATGGAAATACGAAATATTTTTTTTATAAAGAATGTGACATTCGCATAAAAGTTTAACAACGCATTTTCAACAAGATCATCTCTGAGTCAGAGGGGGCTTTGAACAACCTTGTCTGGCAGGTTGGACTCTTCCAGAATCCTAATTAGCTCTCGCTGTCTGCTGTGCCACCGGTCTCGGGAAACAATTAGAAACAGCGCTGCCGTGACAGGATGTAGCCCGCCATTCCCCTGCCAGCCTCTCCTGTCCCGCTGAGCAGAGCCTGCGACATTGTCTCCTCACTGTGAAACAAAGGACAGCCCGAGCCTCATGCAGGTGTCACAATGTCAAGTCAAGTCAAGTTTGTTTGTACGGGCCTTAATCACAGTTAACCCCTAATCAAGTCTCATAGGCTTTTACACATTTATATTGAACAAAGGCCTTTAATCAACAGTGAAAGAGAATAAATCTTGGGAATTCGATCAAAAGGTTACCTACTGTAACTTATGGTTGGTGTCTGATAGCTGTAGAGTGGGTGAATTAATTCATTGAGAAAGATACTATTTTATAATAGCAAGGATCTCAAGGGTGGGAAAATCAATTGAATTCATTTAGACTGTACCATGTTGTATTCTGCAACCACTTCCAGGCAGGGTTTAATTCCTTCATTGTTTATACTGTGATATTGCACTTGTGAGAACTTGTGAGCACATTACACTGCTGAAAAACAGGCATAGAAGTGAGAAATTTGTTTCCTCTAAGGCTCATAATCTTACTAAATGTAAAGCTACTAAATTGTATATTTCTTTCTAACCAAAGAGGTCCAGTTATACCAGTGAATAAGCATATACTGTAGCTCTACTTTGAAACATTGATTCATTTAAAGTAATAATCTATTGTCTTTGTTGGAAGTCTCTAGGCAGTCTTAATGCAGCTGATAAATTTGTGAATAACCTTTAATGATAATTAAATGAATTTCTGGTAACAACTCTCGCTTTGTTGTCTAATAACACAATAGTGATTCAACCTACTACATTCAGTTAAATAACATTTAAAATCTCAAGACTTAGAGCCAACCCTACTTCAACACTTTCTTGATTTTCCTATAGTTTTTGGACTGTTCTGAGGAAAATATTTGACATAAAAGCTGACATACACATCAATATCAGACATAAAAACTGACATAAACATCAACATTGGGACTCTTTTTTCCTTAAGGTGTCACTGAAATAAGACCTGTTTCAAAAAGTAGAACTACATAGCTTAATAATAATTCTAATGCGGTTTGGTGTCAAGAATATAATTTATTTAAGCTATGTCTTGTGAGTGTGGTCAGATGCAATCAGTATTGACATCAACAGCTGTTGATTATCATTCATCCATCAGCATCATAAAAGCTATCAGCGTCTCTTTCCTGATTTCCTGTTTAGCCCTAAATAACTGCTTTTTTAAAGTATTCCTGTCCTCTGCCACCTTATTTAGGTTCCAAATGAATGAATTAACCCATGCAGTCATGGGTTTTGCATTCTTTTGCATGTATCACTTGCATTCCAGCACACTCTCTTGACTCTCTTGACAAATCTTAATCGGGTGTACCATGTTAATATTGCTTACATAGCTCATTACACACTGGTATAGTATGCAGGGAAGGAGGGATTGAATCCCTTCATGTTAACGATCTCTTTGTACATGAATTAGTCAAGCTAGGACTTGTGATGAGTTATCTTTGACCGATTCATAGCATTCAGCATTAGCAGCCTGTGCTCATTACAAAACCAGTACAGCGTGGCTCTTTATCCAGCGGGTTTAAATGCACAGCCCCTGTTACGTAAGGGGATGTTAATCCACTGTTGCCATAGCGACTCTGCTCCCAACTGGCAGCAGAGTTTGTGTCTCGGTGAAGGCAGTGAAAGTCGAAGCTTCATCGCCTCGTCTCTGTCTTTCCTCGTGTTGCTGGTGTCGTTCTGTTCGACACCGTAACAGTCGTGCCAGCCCCATTCAAATGCTCCAGAGGAGATCAACAGTTGCAGTGTCCAAAACAAGCTAGAAAGCTGTTATCCACATCATGAAGGTTTGACGTAAGAATACCCCTAATAAAATGTTCCTTGAGGAACATTTTTTGTGGGTTGTGAAGTTTACCCTGTCAGAACAAAGATTTGTCTACTCCAGAAACAAGCCATACACATAATCCCTTGAAAGAAGTTCATTCCATCTTCAGATGTTGAACTTTTAAAGACAAATCTAAGGAGAGCCTTCAGATAAGGCAAATGAAATGTGAAATGAGAAGTGAACTCCTCCAGCTTCAGTAGGGACTCTAGGAGGGCCTACAGTACTAAGATGCCTCATTATCACAGAAGGACAGCCTCGATGCATTGGGACAGAGGTAGCCTGCATCGCTTAGTGGACCTTTATTAGGTCTGTCTCAGCAGTGAAGCGATCACCTAGATATGAGCTTGACTGACATCTGTGAAGCAAAGCCACAATTGTGTTTAGTTATAAGAGAAGAGAGGGGAAAAGAAAAGAAAAGAGAAAGACGAGAAATGGGAGGGGATAAGCGTATGTTAAGATAAGAAGCATAAAATGCAGAATATGTCCTGAAAGGAAAAAAGGAAAGGCAAAGGTTCAAAGATCATGATATCCATCGTGTTGCATAGTGCCCTCTGTGTCAAGACACCGCATCTCACCCTGAGCCCAGAGGTTTCCCAGAGGTCTCGTCTGTACCGGCACACGTCTGTGCCACCGTGCCTGGCACAGCTTAATAAAATTGGTTGGCGACGGGGGTTTTGGATGGCATTAATCCCGTTTATCCATTTACTACACCTTATATGGTGGAGTGAAGGAGAGTCGTCTTATGGAGCTGAAGCGGTGGCGGTCCAAAAGACTGCCATGAGGTTCCATAACTGCTTTCATAATGTACCACTCCCTCGCTTTTCTCTACCTGGTTGCAACTGTAAGGTGTAGTAGTTTAATGTCATGTACAGTAGGTATATGTGGTGTCAAGCAGGTGTTAGCTGATACTAATACTTTATCAAATAACTTTGACCTAAGGCTGATAAACTTCTGACAAGAACACAATACTATTGCCAAAGCAACAAGATACGAGGAAAAAGTTAGGGATTAGACCCAGAATAAAGTATTGTATAAAACTGTATTAATGACAAAAGGCTTGTATTGTTTTATTCTGTATCACAGGTGTCCACGTATGGAGATCAGAACATGATGTCTAGATAATTTCTGATGATGTCTGCCATTTTACTGATCTTTTTTTAAACCCTCGACTCTGTATCTTCCTTACCTCAATATACATTAAGTTCACACACACACATTTTGTTTAATTTAAGATATATTTACTTTTTGGATTCAAACTTGATTAAAAGTTTAAATATTCCATAAAGTAAATTCTACAAGAAACATGAGTAATTTGATAAAGCCAGACAAAGATAGGCTCCGTAGATATGTTAGAAGTAGCAATGAAACAATTGAAGTGAATGGCAGCTGAATGAACGAGGTAGGTGCAAGGAAATTATGGCGAATGTCTGTAGGAGGAATTAATGTTGAGGTAAGGATGCTACAGTGTCGAGGGTTTAACAAAAGTTAAGCAGCACTTTAAACTCTTCTTATAGTAAAAGTTATTTGGTGATGATAATACCTCAATTTGAAACTTTTCTAATCCCTTGATTCATGTAAATGAATAGCAGTATGTCTGATAACCGATCAGTTCACAGCCCATGTTGTTCCCTAGGTCTCCCAGTAATAAGCAATGAAGGATATATCTGTAGTACACCAACGAGGCTCATCACATTATGCTGCATCCCCATCTCCCTACAGTCATCAGGTCATAAATCTCTCCATTAGCCATCTTGGACAAAACAAAGAGGAAGAGCCCTGAAGCAAAAGGCAGGCTATGACTCAGGCCTCTCTGCTGGACCAGTGGGCCAAATCAGTGTGCTGAGCTTTCATGACAGAAAGGACTTTCAAATCCCTGAGCCTTAATCGAGTTAGGCGGATGCACAAACGCATGCCTTGTTAGCCTTTTTCCTTCTTCTGTGGGTGGTTGATATCTTGAAATTAAATAAGATAATGGAGAAAAAATGTGCTTTATTAAATTAAGGCAAAAGGCTTGCGACTAAAACTCTGTCCTTTCAGAGCTGTGACCAAATGCGGTTTTCAATGGTGCTTGCAAGTTCAGTTGCTAATCGTATGTGCCATTTTAGCATGCCCTGGCATCCACCCTCTGCTCCTCCTTTTAGGTCCAAATTGCATTAAGTTGCAGTGAAGACATGTGCCAACATTAACTCGGGAGAACATGGTCTCGGGAGAACAGTCCCCTGTGAGAGCTTGGGTAGAATTGATCTTCCCGTCATAACGGACAGGAAGTCCAGCCACTGCTGTCAAAGCAATATAACAATGAAATGCTACTATTCTGTTTCCCTGCACATCTAGGATGATTTGGGGACCCAAAGAGAATTAATGGTCATACTTGGTACAAAATCCTCCAGATCCAATGAAGCAGGTTGTTTAAGAAAGCATGTTGGCAATTCTGGAGTGGTGTTAAAAGCATACACATTGTTTGTAATAAAGAGCTTCCAACATCATTGGGAACTTATTGAGAACAAGCAGACATACATACTTCCTAATATAACTTAGATAAAAGTGCAGACAAAATGCTAACCATAAATGCCAAGATAACATTGCTCAATTATAAGATAGCCATCGGGTTTATTATGGAAAGCGAATATTTTGAACTGAAACAAACCAGAGGTGGATTCTGCAACTGCCCCGGCTAAAGACTAATTCCAACTCACATTTTATTCCTGCTAAACATGAGACATACGGCTAATCTTATCTTTAGCTCACATGGAGACATTGCTAAAAAAAATGTGCTGTGTAAAATTTCACAATTTCAAATATCACTCAGAGAGAGAGAGAGAGAGAGAGAGAGAGAGAGAGAGAGAGAGAGAGGGGAGAGAGAGAGAGAGAGAGAGAGAGAGAGAGAGAGAGAGAGAGAGAGAGA